>JASKDV010180565.1:0-12562 GCA_032466395.1 Aegires albopunctatus
ACAAGGCAGTCTAGGAAAACCCTGATATCACCAAAGTAGTGGACATGGGTAAAATTCAATACAACAACAACAACAAATTCATTTCTGACTTCTTTTTGAGCCATTTTATATTATTTTGATAAGTTATTAATATTATTTATTATTTATTAAAATTGGAATGACTTTGACATAATCTTTTCTTATAGAAGTCTTATCAGCATGACATGACAAAAATATAAAAATCTGAAAAACAAACCCCTTTAATTTTATCCACAATGGCATACATGTTATCAAATCAATCATATGGCATACAAATCATTAAATTGTGCAATGATAATTATAGGTATTAATGAAAACAAATTGTTCAATTCAATCATAAATTCCACATGAAGTCATTGTTGGTCTCCATAGTACAGCTTCCTAATCGGTACTTTTTTGTGTCTTCCATTTATTTATCTCTATTGAATTTGTTATTGAACCATCCACCTTAATGTAAGCCGTAAGCTAAATGTTTATCATCAAGTCATATTCTTCATTATAAGTTCAAATTTGATACTGAAATAATTCATTGTTATGTACGTATTTCAGTTGTATCAATATGTTTGTTGGCCCTCTGAGACAAAAGCTTGGAGCCAATTATTACAAAGAAATACAAGAGTCACATGGCAACAAATTTAATCCAGCCACAAAACAGGTATCAGATTTGTTGTTATGGTAGTTGTTGTATTTGAAAATTAGAAATACATTTGAGATAAAACAAAATTTAAAGTAGATTCCAGGAGATATTGTCTAGAAGAAATATGACGATATCAATTGTTAACAAATAAAAACATCCCATAAGTAAAAATCAATTAATTGTTCATTTTCAAAATTCCTTCCAGGTTGAACTCGATCTTCTCCGTACGTTACCAGGAAACAAGTTTTTTGAGAAAATTGACTCAGAAGGGGTGAAAAAACTTAGACGGATTCTTCTCTGTTACAGCGTCCACAACCCTCTCATTGGCTATTGCCAGGTAAGTCTATTTCAAATATTTAGGTAACAGTAAAGTTGCTCTTTTATAGCTCCTGTATCTACTCTCCTTACTGTTTGAAATGAAGAATGTGTAGAATAAAACTTGCAGCCTGTTATGCACAAATGAAATTTTCATATATGGAAAATGCTGTCTCATTGGCCTTGTTACTCCATTCATGCCTAAATATAGTAAGCTGAACAAATCTTACCTAAGGCCTACAATGTTACCCATCCAACTTGTGTCAGTGGTCATTGGTCCTTGATATTGTTCATGTCGAGCTTTCTCACTACTTGTCATTAGATGCCCTCAATGCTTCATGACTAAATTCAAATAACTTAGTGGCTACTTTGATTAATGAAACCATGACAACCCATGCTTGTATGTAAATTGTAAAGTCAGGATTTTAACAATATGAAATCATACTTGACTGATTTGACTTATTCTCTTGGCTCCTTGAGGAGCATTGGGTCTCAACAACTGTGGAAGTCAGCTGCTGATGAAATGACAACTTTTTAGGAATTAAATTATCCAGGAGGGAGGGAGGGAGGGAGGGAGGGAGAGGGAGGGAGAGAGAGAGAGAGAGAGAGAGAGAGAGAGAGAGAGAGAGAGAGAGAGAGAGGGAGGAGATATGAGCTTGCTGTCAAAACTTCTGCCAATACTTGATTGTTTATTGAGTTGTAGGAAAGTCTTTTTGGACTCATGTGTAAAAGAGTAACTATTTAGGCAGTGGAAGGTATTGACTGTACACTAGCAGCAAATCGCTGATAATCAGCATTCTGCATTATGTTCCCTGGGGAGTTGAAAAGGGTACTTGTGAGAAATGACTTGCAAGGGGGATAATTTGATAGAAAGTTTATGGTTCTGTACTTGTTGGAGAAATACTGGCTTAATAATTCATCTAAATCTTTACTACTGCAATTGTCCTTATATTTCACTTTTCACTTTTCATTAAAACTTTCCTTTTGTTGATAATTTTTATGATTTCTAATTGAAGCAAGGGGGTCATCTATAATCTTTATTGAAGCAAAGGGGTCATCTATAATCTTTATTGAAGCAAGGGGATCATCTATAATCTTTATTGAAGCAAGGGGGTCATCTATAATCTTTATTGAATCAAGGGGGTCATCTATAATCCCTTATTGAATCAAGGGGGTCATCTATAATCTTTATTGAATCAAGGGGGTGTTCTAAAATCTTTATTGAATCAAGGGGGTCATCTATAATCTTTATTGAAGCAAAGGGGTCATCTATAATCTTTATTGAAGCAAGGGGGTCATCTATAATCTTTATTGAATCAAGGGGGTCATCTATAACCTTTATTGAATCAAGACGTGTGTTTTTACCCAGTGTGAGGTTTGTTTTCTCCCTTTACTATTCCATGATAGTTCTCTTTATGGTAATATAAGTAAGTCATTATGTTTTTTTGTTGTTGTTTGTTTACCTTCATTAACCTTACCTACAGTACTTAACCATATGATAGTTAATTAATGACTGATTATTTTTTTAAATAATACATTTTTCAAGGGTTTGAACAGAATCGCTGCCATAGCTCTTCTCTTTCTCCGTGAAGAGGAAGCCTTTTGGTGCCTGGTGGCCATCGTTGACCGCCTCATGCCGCCAGATTACTACACCCAAACACTGGCGGCTGCACAAGCAGACCAGGTAAAGACAGGAATAACTGTTACCATTGGGGTCACAATCTCCAAAGTATCCTGCTATCTTTTCATTGGCCTTGCTTCTTGCTTTCTTCTTTTTACTTTTTACTTACTCATTCAAATTTAGTTTTGCAATCAATATAATGTTGATAATAATAATAATGATAATAATAATGATAATGATAATAATAATACTAATAATAATAATAATTATAATAATAATAATAATAATGATAATAATGATAATAATAATAATGATATGATGATGACGATGATAAATAAGTAATAATAACATGATTAAAATAGATAGAATATTACACTGCATTGCACAACCATGTGACTAAGATTGATTGCCAACTTGCTGCTAGCTACCACTACTATTATTAGTGGGTCATGCTGACCGTGGTCATTGCTATAAGTGCTTAATTGCAATTTTTGATTTGTACGAGATTTGATGGAGTAAGCTGAGGTACAAAATTGATATTAGAGTTGATGCCAAATTACTATATCTATAAAGAGGTGAATGAGACAATTTTTTTCAATTCAGCAATGCTGATGCAATCTGATATTTTGAGGATGGAGTTGATCACTGCTTAACATGAACACCATCAACTAATGGGACATATCTGACTATGCTAAAATAAGTTGCTGGGGCCTCTTTGCCTGAACGAAAAAGATATCTTTTTTTTTACTATTTAAATATGGCACCATGATTAGCTTAATAATCATATGATGATGGAAGTTTGATATAAATTTTAGCTTAGGTTAGGATAAAAATGTTCAGAAGCAGAAGCAGAGTACCCAGCCTTGACAGAATTGAAGTTTGTGACTCTTGTGAATGGACAAATTTGTGGTTGCATGTTTCATAAACAGTGTTATTAACACCTTGGCTCTAGATTTCCAGCATCTGACCAAGACATGACTGATTATCAAAGCTAACGAGCATTTTCCATTTAATTGCAAGTGAGTAGTGTGCCTGCACAGTTATCTACACTCCTTCAAAGGGATGAAACGTTGCATAAAGGGGTGATTTTTCATACTGTTAATCAATGTTAATGTTCTCCTTCTACCGGAGAGTGCTGAAGGACTTGGTTCAAGGGGTGAAATTTTATTCAGTTAACATTAATCAATGTTAATGTTCTTCTTCTACCGGAGAGTGCTGAAAGACTTGGTTCAAGGGGTGAATTTTTATTCAGTTAACATTAATTGATGTTAATTTCTCCTTCTACTAGAGAGTGCTGAAAGACTTGGTTCAAGACAGAATTCCACGCCTTCACAACCATCTAGAGAAAACCGATGTTGACCTGTCACTGTTCACTTTTAACTGGTTTCTGACCATCTTTGTAGACAATGTCAAACCAGACATCTTCTTACACATTTGGGACTGTTTCCTGTACGAAGGTAGCAAGGTAGGACTTGTTATCTATATATCTTATTGATAAGTTAATCATTATAATTGTAAATATTAATGTAAAGAAAATATATGTACAGGGTTGGTCCAGATGTCTTCTACTAATTTCATATTGCTAATACAAAGCTGCTAATAGCAATTTAATGATTAGAGCTTATGCCAAATATTGAGGACACATTCTAGTTTCAAACTTGTCTGGTACATATATCGACGATCGTGATCTGCTAGTCTATTCTGTCATCAGTCATCCAGATGATTATGCTGTCATCGTAGTTTTCTGCATGGTAAATTTCAAAATTCTATGCAGAATTTTACCCCCAAAATTACCAAATTCTGCAAGGATTGCGACCATGTCTAAACTTCTTTTAGCATTCTTTCCTTTCTCAAATTTATCCATTTTTGCTGAGAAACAGATCTTGAAATCCCGTCTAGATCTATAGAATCTAGAATCTAGATCTAGATCAAGTTTGTTTACATAAAAAAAAAAAAGACCACTCTAATTTCCGGCTCACAGTGAGAGGTAGATCACTCTAAAGTCATCAGCTCGGGTCAGTTTAATTTGTTTCGTCTACGTCTGAAAGCATCATAATGCCGCAAAATTCTGTAAAATTTATAAATTCCACGGCCGCGCCACGGGTGATGTTCCGTGGCGTGATTGATCCGTTTTTTACTACGATTACAGATTTTGCTTTTGGGCAAGGGTTTGTCTGCAGCTAAGTTGTTTAGGCTGTCCGTGTACGTTGTTCCTTGTCTTTCTTTGGCCTTTAATTTTCCCTCATATTATAAGTATTTTTATTTCTTTTTGTCGTTAATATGATCAACATATTGTATAGCTACTTTGCTTACCAGCATCACCCTCTATAAAGGACTTTTTATTGGGCTAAATAAAGATCTAAAAACAGAAAGTTGAAGATCTCATTAACCTTTTACTGGGAATCAATCGTGCCATTAAATAGGTTAAGGAAGATATGTTGAAGAGAACAGGACAACACCCTGAGTGACTTGATGAAGTGCTGAGCTCTTTTAATAGTAATCACAGTGGAATATCTTTAAAAATGGTCATATGACGAAATTAGTCTGCATTCAAATATCTCAATTGCAAAGTATAAAGAAAAAAACTCCTCAAAAACAATTGTAAACAAGTGATCTTCAATTGATCTCATTTGATAAGCAATATGAAAAAAATAAATAAAATTTGAAGCAGAATTTCTTCTCTCAAAAAATGTTATGGAAAGTTCTATGACAAAATAAAATTATTTAAAACTTATGAAACATTTTAATCAGGGGGATATCTGCATATTACCAATAACTGCCTGGTGTCCAGTATCATGTCTAAATATTATATTGGAAGTATCTGTCACATACACACAGTTATAACGGTATTGAAAATTAAATCATTTCCCTCCTCTAACTTGACAGATATTGTTCCGTTTTGGCTTGGCCTTCCTCAAATATGCCGAAGAGGATATACTGCAGCAGCAAAACACCTTGACCGTGAATCGTTTTATGCGTTCTTTAGGGAATAATATTACCGATGTCAAAAAGGTCTTGACGGTAAGTGTTTATTTCCTATTTTGGGTCAGGATTTTGTCATTTGATAAACAGTGGTAAGGTATATGATAGCTAAACCCAAACCTCAAACCTTACAAGAAACATGTAGAGAAAATAATTCAAGAATTAAATCCTTCTGACAAACCAATATCATTAGAGTGCTGAAATCAATGTATGATCTCCAGTAACTAAATAAAATTGGTGGAAGACAAATGCCGCTTAAACCATTGATTTAAAGCAGCAAAATTGTGCTCACAGTACAGACTAAGTTTCCGCCCTAACCTCCCGACAACTATCTATCTATCTGCTAATTTATCTATCTGTATGATGATAATACACTCCTTGCTAAGCATTGGTTGATTATCATATGCGCACAAGATTATTTGGTTTTTTTCCATTGCTTTCCAAGCTGACAAATTTTGCAGGATCTGCCTGAGTACATCTAGCTCCTTGCTTGATTAACAAGTGGCCATAAGAAAAATCTTGGTAACCAAACACTCTAGCAAGTGAACTAATGAAAAACATTTGAAAGATTTGAGTTCAATAAATCTTACACTAAGGATTATCTAGGAGGAAGACTTTATCTGCATTTTTTACCATTATCTTATCGTATCTTATTAGGGTTGAGGGCGAATCTAATGCCTTTAAATGCCCTGTAAAAACATCAATAGATCCAATAATAATAATAATCATAATCATACATATAATTGCTGAGTTCTACATCAAGAGATTTTTTGTTGAGAGAACTTTACTTTTCAGTGTCGTACTTAAGACTTTATTATTCTACAAATAAACATTTTTTTCTGACTCAATATAGATCTTAAATCTGTTACCTCTGGTACATTTGCTATTGGAAAATCTAAAGAGTTCCTTATGATCAATATCAGACAGACCATGGACAATTTTATATCAATGGATCAGATCCCCCCCTTGTTCTTCTATACTTAAGAGATGGAAGAGCCAATGATTTCAATCTATGCAAATATGGTAGATGTGCTATGGATGGCAAAAGTCTCTTTAACTTTTTAGTCCCTCCAAATACATATAAATGCGTAAAAGTATGAAAGAATATGAGGTTGTTGTTTTTTTCTTCTGTTTTTGTCTGTTTAGTGACATTGACAAATATTTTCACTTACTGCTTACCATGATTAAGTCTGATAGCCTTAGATAAATTTAGCAGATTGCTTGATATTATTGGTGCTGTTATCATTTTACTCTTTGAAATAATAAACTGATACATAAAAATATTTCAAAATGACTGTTACTTGTTCTCCCTTGCAAGTTTATTATGGTCAATTGAATTAGGCACCTTATGACCTCGGCTCATATGCCTTAGTGATTCTTTTATAGGTGCTGGTGAAAATGCAAACACAACTATGTCATTATATTGTTTTTCAGACGGCCTTTGCTGAGTTGAATCCATTCCCCATGAAAAGTATTTCTACCAAAAGAATACATCACATGCAGATGATCAGGGTAAGGCTAATGTATTTCATTACATATTTCATAAAAGGTATATTAAATAAATAAATTAAAAAAAAATAATATAAAAATATAAAAATTCCACTTATTCATCCCAGAAGGGAAATTTGTCTTTTGGTATTTACCGTCACTGAGCATCAGCCGTAAGAACAGCGCCGTAAACGTAGGCAATTCATGTTAATAACTTTTCCAAAGAGTTCCTCCAATGGTGTCTCCAATGAAATTCGAACCTGCAACCTTTTGCATGCGAGTTCAGTGGCTCAACCATTCCGCCTCTGTGCCATAACATTAAATTGTTAGAGTAACCTCCTCCATTGAATTATTTGATGTATTGAAGATTTTTATAGCTTGATTAGATTATTCTTGAACCAAATAAAGGAATGAATAATCGTCAGCTTAATTAATTAGAATTTCAGCTTGCAATTAAGAATATTTGTGGGTTTTTTATCAATATGATGTTGATTGTTTTGGCCACTAGAAGCTGATGAAAGCCCTCTATTAGTTAAAAAGACACCGATTACTTTCAATAATTTCTAAAATAACATTTATTCGGTGCTTTCCTTGCAGCAGATGGAGATTTGTGTATTTATGTATGGTTCAGAGATAGACTACGATTATGAAATTGTCTCATTTCAGGATGAACTAAGAGAGTTGGATGCTATCCGCAAAGATTTCAAAAGGGCACACAGTGAGGAAGACATGCAAGGCTCTGACAAGTCTGGCTATCTCAGTGATGGAGATTTGGATGACTAATGAATGACTTGACATTTTCTCATTCTTGGCGTTTAACTCTCTAACATCAGGATTTGTTGAAGATAAGCAAAGCTTGATGAAGAAAAACGATCAAAATTGTCCGGGCTGCAATTTAAGGCTTAACTTCATAACAACATTTTCTCAGGAAGAGAAAAGTGAAAAGTAGAAATATATATTATATTTTTATCATATTTTTGAATATGGGGACGATTATGAGTAGCTAAGTTTTGCGATGTGTACCAAACGTATTTATTCATTGAACGATTAAGTCAATGTTTATTTTTCTATTCTCACATGATATCGTTGCTGTCCTTCTATAAACATATAACTTCAAATTTTCTGATTTTCATTTTGTCACACCAAATAAACTTTATTGAAAGTCACTCACCTCATTCTTAACAGAAATAAAATTGGCCAATCGAAATACTCATTTTCTTGCATGATCTTAACGTATATATAACATACCATGTATCTCATTTTGTCGCTCTAAAAGTATAATTGTGTCTCCCCCCCAAAAATTACTTATTTTGCACTTATACATTTATAGAATGACAGCAACGAATAGTAACGTAAGTTACCTAGTGAACATTCCATAAGTAACCATCACCTCCTCATCCATTCTTAAATCATTTGCATCCAAAACGCAGTGTAATTATTGAGTGTAAAGTGAAATTCACCGAATTTTGGATGCAAACAGCAGCAGTATCCAGTAAGGATAATTGGAATGTATAATGTTTCCCTTGTGACACGTGACCCCAAGCATTAAGAGATTTTTTTCTTTTTTCGTGTGAGATTTTTGGCCGTAATCATAGTTCAAGCTCAAAAAGTTAAGCAATGCTTAAATAACCCATGTCTAAGTTCGTAGTCGTAAGTGCAAACTTAAATGATGCATAAAGTTACGAAATTATTACTGACCTAAGTAGCCATGCGCAAGTTAGAAACGTGAGATCCCTTTCGCATGTTCACTACGCAAGCCTCGATTAGAGAGGCCTTCTAAACTGAAAATTTTCATCCGATAGTGCTCAACCGTTCGATGACCCCTTTCTGTCATCTTCATTGAGATAGTCATTCGTTAAAATCAAGATTCACGGAATAATTTTCTTTCTGACTTCTTTTTTGATAAATGGCTGTACCTTTAAATTAACATTTACTCATTTGGCCGGAATAACCTACTTTGCGCATGCATGGCACTCTGGAATAGTAAAAAGTAAACAATAGTTATGCATCCGTTCTTAACTCCGTAAGCATGGGTTTAAGTTTAAGAAAATAAGTTTGTCCCCCTTGTGTGTATAGCTAAGTCTAAATACAGTTCAGACCCGTACCTAATTTGCGCATGGAATAATTTTACGGCCTTATATGATTTATTTTTAAAACATATTTTTTTCCAAGTTTTGATTAGGGCAGATGGGAAAGTTTTGTTGTCAAGGAGTTTTTAATAAAGGTTAAATGAAGACCATTCTTCCAAAGCTTAACTGCAACAATGTTGAAATCCAAAGATATATGATAGAATTATTGTGTTCTAATTGACTTTTTCAAAATGATTTCATAAACTTTTAAACCTTTTAAATGTCAAGTAGTAGAAAATGTCATTTTTCTATTGCAACAACAAGTATGCTTCGGAGTTTATTCCATGGATCTTGTTGGTGTTGTATTTACATGCCTTAACTATTTTACCGCAGGTAATCGTTGTATTTGAAACTCATATATGAGCATCTATTGATTATTCCTTCTGCTGCTGTTGCTTGTGTTAATTTTTGCAATTGGACAAAATTGATTATTTTTACTTTTGGTATACATATTTATGTAACAGATTTGCAGTTATTATGAAATCAATGAGCCCGTTGTTCTCTGAGAAGTTCTCTTTACAACATATCTGTTTGTTTGACCATAATATTTAACAGTTTTCAGTGCAATTTTATTTTTGATATTATAGTATGAAACATATGATATTAAATCTAAATTTAAGTGTTAAAAATCTGTCTATGCAATTTTTGGAAAAACATATTACTTACTTACACTTTTTTAGTGTTGGATTTCTTAATAAACCTTACTTTCTGTTCTAAAATTGCAGCTAGATAAGTTTACAATGGTTGGTCCAAACATGCTTTACTCATGAAGACGGAGATAAATCTATAGTCTGGTTACCAGAGACAGTGAATACTCTCAAAGTTTTCTTTATTGTAAACAAAGCGGTAGATTATATAACTTAATTAATACTATATAATCTTAATTTCAATCTTTACTTTTTCCTATTTTTGAAATGTGTTCATGATGTATAAATGAAAGCATCTTGCCATCTGATGTTTTTGTTACCTGTAAACTAATCAGACTTATAATGGATCACGCGGAAAGCTATTTAAGTGAAGAAATTTCATGTTGAATCTTTGAATTGGATGTCTTTCATTATCATTATGGTTGATTCTATAAATCAATTGTTCTACTAATTATGTAAATGCTTACGGTAAATCCTTCATACCTCATATATACTTGTGATAGTTATACATTATACTCATTGAGGACCATGCCTGAGATATCTCTGGTTAGCTCTAAGAACTGTTGAGGACCATGCCTGAGATATCTCTGGTTAGCTCTAAGAACTGTTGAGGACCAAGTCTGAGATATCTCTGGTTAGCTCTAAGCACCGTTGAGAACCACATCTGAGATATCTCTGGCTAACTCTAAGAACTGTTGAGGACCAAGTCTGGGATATCTGGCTAGCTCTAAGAACTGTTGAGGACCAAGTCCAAGATATCTCGTGTTGCCAAGCACTATATCTTTATCTAGTCTATTTTTTTACCCACGAAAACTATGTTTTTGTTAATTCAGGACTTTGTGTTATCAATACATTTTACTCTATTAATGTGTCAGTGTTAATATTTTTTATATGTTACCATGATGATAAAAACTTTGCGAAACATGAAATACTGCGAACCTGTCATTAATTCTCTTTTCTTTTCACCTTGTAATTAAGGAAGTCACAATGATCTTGTAAATTAAATATATATATTTTGGTAGCCTTTCAGTACTCTGGATCATTGATTGAGTACGATAGAAATGCTTTGCACCGGTAGGACTAGATCTACCTTGAGTAACAGTTAGATTCATTTTTTTTCTCTAAAATTTAATAATTGTCTTCTTTGTGGCTTGTTTATGTAAAGAAAAATTATACAGATCATACGCAAAGAGCGTGACATAACAAAAAATTATGATGTTGTTTCAGTTGTTTCAGTGTTGTTGCATGTAAAAGTACATCTCTTTACAATGATTTGAACACATTTCGATGATATATACCTGGGTGCAACAAATCAACAAATGCCAAAAGTTGCAAAATGGCGCTTGTCGAATTGTTGCAATCAGGTATCGATTTAAAGAGTAGTTTGAAAATGTCGTGTAATAATGCCTGGTTTGGCTGGTCCTCATTGAGTCATTGTTTAAAAAATGTTTATAAATGTAGAAATTATTATTTCCTTATCATATCACCAGGAAAGTTGGCTGAAAAGAAAGCTTAAATATTCCATTTTCATTACCATTCCTCTTCGAATTTGTCAATATGTGTAATAATATTCAATGTTTATATATAGCATTGGTGCTCATATCAAAAACTGATGTAGTTTATAGTAATGTAGTTTATCATGGCGTGGTGGTCGAGTGGTTAGTGAGGTCGGCTTTCAAACGAAAGGTTGTGAGTTTGATTCCCGCTGGAGCTAGGTCCGACGTTGAGTCCTTGGGAAAGTCTCTTTACACGCATTTTCCTCACCGCGCTCAGGTGTAAAAAGAGTACTGGGGGCTAGATGGCTTGGTGGATAGTGGCATTGCTCAGTAACCCGGTTTTGAGTTAGAGCCCCACGGGCATCTAGTATTATCCTTGGGAGAGATAATTTACCCCTAATGCCCAGACGGCGCTGGTCTGCGGCCGACTCTAGGTTTCTCTTGGTCTTCCCTCTAGAGAAACCATATGATAAGGTGCCTTAGCGACAATAAAGGCTCTATTTATTTATAATATCCATTCCAAAATATTTGTCTTTTTAGTTTGTCTTATCTCATTTTATGTTTTTTGTCATGAAAGTAAATCTTGTTTCCATTGATTGAATATCATTTGATCACTTTTGCGATTGAGTACTTTTCACCCCTGTCAATGGAAATACTATACTCCTTTATACTCTTTATACTCTATATACAATTGGCCAGCGTAATATGAAAAATCCTTTGTAAACGTTAAATAATTGAAATATAAATAAATAAATATAAAATTTCATTCTTAAAAAGGCGGGAATAATCTAAGCATCAGATGTAGTGCAATACCAAAGAGATCAGTAATCGGAGTAGATTATCTTGCTGAAAGAAAAAAGCAAAATATTTGCCAATGCAAAGCTAGGAAATTTGTGTTTCAGTGCAATGTCCTATCTACTTGGTCATCTATCCCCCTTTTGGCACATGCTGCCCTTCATTTGAAACTGACCAAAATGTATTTGCTGGTATTCATAGTCATGAAACATATGGTCTTGCCATAAATATTTATTTTATCTCTCATCCCTTTTTTGCCATATTCTAAGATGGAATGTTAACTTATATTGGAACTTCGTGAAATCCAAGCTTACTTAGAAACGGTTCATAAATTTAGAAGCCAAAAGAGGTCTTAATTTTATTCTTTCCTCTCAGATCTATATTGGGCACACAGCTAAAGCCGAAAAAGGGGGAGGTGGGGGGGGGGAGGGGGG
>JASKDV010180576.1:0-12560 GCA_032466395.1 Aegires albopunctatus
GAGTAAACTCGTGCTTGGTCCACGAAAGTAGGTCACGCCGCACGAGTTATCTCGTGCTGTGGGTAGAATCAGTTAAGAAATACAATGAATTATGAAGGTATAAATAATTCAAATTTCAGTCTTGAAATACATCGATTTGTGGAGATAGCATAATATATGTAAAATGAGCTGATAATATGAAGATTGAATTGCAAAATTCATGAATGGCATGAAAACAGAAATAGATGTAACTCTTTGCACACGAAGAAATGAAAAGCTGAATAATCAACTAGCCAAATATCATTTGCACCTGGAGAAGTGAATAAAAGGATGCCTTGCATGACACTTGTTAATTTGTATATTTTTCATTCCGTTAAAAAAATGAAAACATTTTTACCAAACAATAACTTTCAAGGCACAGATTGATAATGAATTGGTTACCCCAAAGAAAGTAAACCTATAGTCAGAACATCAATTTCAATGAAAAGTTGATGCTGTCTCACTCAATGGCATATGAAGGGCAGTATACCAAAGTTTATGGCGTAATATAATGCACTTCTCCTTCTGCTGTAATAGTTTGTATTGTAATATGAGATTGGATGTTCTTACTGAAGGATTACTTTCTTTGGTTTTACTGTGTAATTTTCATTATCAATGTACAAGTCGATAAATGTGAGTATATTAAAATTTTGGTACAATCAGGGTCGAATAACTTTAACTTCAGTTTACATCCAGAAATAAATGCAATATGACATATAATTATTTCTTTTCATTTACTGTATTTGTTCCTCTCAATATTTCACAAGTCACAAGTCAATGGAATGAATCTGTTCAAATAGAAGAAGTGGAGATACAAATATTAAGCATTTATGGAAATAATAATTCTTCAGTTAGTCTTAATAAAGTAAAACTAATATTAATGACTATTGGGATTTATCCATTATCTGTTGTTGGGAACCGTAAACTGACAGTAATTTTCCCCTCACATTTCAATTTCATTATTCAAAAATACAAGTAGAGCACTAAAGAAGACTGTTCACAAACATGTATCTTTTTTACATTGGCAAGAAATGTGTGAGTTTGACACAATAGACTCTCTATGACAGGACAAAAAATCACATTCTTTTGACTGATGAATATTGACTTGATTCTTTTAGACTTATTTCTTAACTTCTTTCTTCTAAATGCATATATGCACAAACACATACACAAACATACCGGTATGTCTACATTTGCATCATTTGAATAATTTAACTAGATAATCAATAAGCCACTGATCATAACTCAATAAAGACAATTTTCATTTTAAATTGTCACTTAAGCATTGAAAAAAATTGCTTTCATAATATAATAAGCTAAGTTTGGGTTCTATGAACATGATGTTGGGTGATTAAAAAAAAGCACAAAACTAAAAAATGCACAATTCTTATGTCAATCCCCTTGATTTCAACCTCAAAGAAAACTTTGGAGGACAAAACTTAAAACATTGCACACTCCAGTTCAGATATGTAAAAAAAACAAAATCAAAACTAGAAAATGATAAACCATTGGAGATACAGCAATATCTTTTAAATTTAATTCAATGTCATTATGTCTCTGTAACCTTTCAAATCTTGTTCCAAATATTGTCTTTTGATATAGACACTATTTTCAACATATTTTGAAAAATATTTATGTTATTTCCAGTTCAGATTGCTTGATCAACTTGATCTCTTCAGGTTATCTTTCCCAATGGCCCTTGATTGCATTGTTTAATTTTTACGAATGTTTTCCAAGGTTCAATTCTTTTTTAGTCAGTAGGTATAAAGTTCATCTCTGAATTATTAACTCTTTCCCTACCGAAAAACACATTTTTGCATTGTTTTTTTCGCGACGATTTTACCCCATGAAAAGCATTTTGCATTTTTTCACTTCTGCTATTCCTCTCATATCCCAATCTATTATCTCTGACAATTATATGTCAAATTGTTTCCAAGGCTCTTATTATGAAAGCTCATTCATTTTCCTTCAATTTCATATGCAACACAACTTTTCATTTGAAACAAGAGAACAAACACCATATTTCTATAACACTCAGTCAGGGTCATGAAAAAAAAAATGTCTTGGTCCAACCGTAGATTTTGGGCCAGTAGGGAAAGAGTTAAAAAGTTCAAAAGTTTTATTATTTAAGCATTAAAATAGATAATAATGGAATTAAAAAATGTGGTTCCTCATAAGCTGAGTCTCTATCTCTGTCTCTTGGTTTTTCTGTCTGTCTGTTTCTCTGTGTGATATGGATCATATTAAAATATAGCTAAAGTTTCTTCATTCAATAATGGAAATTGGAATTCAGTTTCAATAAAACACATTCAGCGCAGCTTATACAATCATTTACTTGCTGAAAGGTATTCTTATATTATTGTAGCACATTACAGTTTTGCTACACAAGCATTTGAAGAGTAAAAATAATGGAATACATACAGTGTTATATCATCCAACATAGTGATGAACTTAATGGATTTCAGTACATTTTTGCAAATGATATCGATGAGGAAAGGAAGAATGAGGGAAATAATCTAAAGTGTGAATTGTTCTTCATGACACTAATACCTTTCAAGAGTGAAAGATACATAAAAGTAGCAAAAGCTTTTTTAAGTTTTCTGTTGAAGTTAGGCAACAAAGATAAAGAATCAAAACAGCTTGATTCTGAGTGCAAAAATGAAAGTTTGATTTGTCATGAGCAATAAGTAATAATGATGATATTGAAGCTCACTGATATAACTTTTAAGATATAACCAAGGCTAAAAAAATGGTCAAGAAGAAAACCATAAAAGACAAAACAAATAAAAGACCTAGAAAACAAAAAACCCAAATGTAAATATTGCTGCAAAGTCAGGTATATCAACTATTTGAAGATTAAATAATCAATAATATACACAATTTAAGCATGAATATGAGTATATAACTTTCTAATATCTATAACCATAATAATCTACATATCGAAATGCTTGCGACTCTTTCATTGCCTTTAACAATGCTTGTGTCTTTTTTGATCTCTTGACTTGTATTCTGTACATTCTGCTTCTTTGGTGTTCCATATCATTTTGTCTTCGTAAATCAGCATTTTTCTTCCTTAGCCACCTGAAATACAACCAATGTATATTGTAAAATTTAATAAGAGAAATAGTGAAATTCCTGAGACTATATGCATCACAATCAGTCTTGGGTTATCTTTAACATAATTTTAAAATAGATCTAGGTCTGCAGTACAAACTATTAAAAACCACTGACTTGATTCAATAACAGGTGTTTTCTTTTGATGTTTACTTTCATAATTTCATTTTCACATTGTTTGAAGAAAGGGGAGAGGTAGAAGATATTTGTTATTTTTTAAAGAAAGTTTCATTTTTATCTATTTTGCCTCCTGATATACTACATAATGCTTAACCCAAGAAAAGCTCGCTATGTCATAGCTGTAGCATTGCCTCACTTGGCCTTGACTCATAAAAAAAAAATCTAGGTCACACAGTGTGTTGAACCAAAACACGGTGAAATAGCTTCTCTTTATCATTGTATTACAAATCAGCGGGGAGAGCTCCGAGGTAAATAAAACTTGCAATCTCATTGGCTGGAATCTTAAAATACTATCCGATCAAAACTACTTTCGTTATTTAGGAAAATAACCGGAAATTTCCAATTTATGAAGTCAAGGTCTGTTTCTCAAGATGTTGGCCTGGCACATGTCAGACGGCTGCCATTGACAAGCGCTAGACCAAATTATAAGGCATGCGCGTGGTCAGATCATACCGGAAACGCCCTTTTAAAAGTGCCTGAGCTTCTTTTAGGTTAAGATTATATCATTTTCAAGCAGTTCAAACATTAACACTCCGCACAAAATTATGTCTTGTACACACACAAATAATCAACAAATAGTTAAAAGCTGATAGATCTTGACTAAAAAATAATAATCAGTGCTTTAATGCTACAAGCTGAAAAATACAGTATTTTTAATATCAAATCTCTTACTCTCGGAATGCTTTGTCACACTCTTCTCTGGGACGAGTGTAGTATGCCTCCATCATTTCTTGTTGTTGCCTCCTCTTAAGGAGCTTGTCCTTCTTTCCTTGAGATCTCTTTGCCTTAATCCATGAGTTGTAGGCCTCTCCATTTTCTTGCCTCTGTAAAAACACAGGTATTAGACTTAATCCCAATGAAATAAACTAAAAGACTGAGAAAATGAATAGAACAATTAATTCCGGCAACCTCTATCTGAAATTGATCTTGATTGAAATAACAAAGAAGATGAATAAGAATTATGTGAGATGATAGGATCCAATGGAATAATAAAAATATTCAAATAAAATTAAGGTACATTTATAAACAAGCTGTAATATTCATCAATAAATCATTCTATCCCATACCTAAATAAATGGAATAATTAATTATTATTATGTTTACATTAAGTGGATTCAGTTTCAGGTTTATATTTTCAAATTATATGCATAGTTTCTTTATGCTTGATATAGTATATTAAGGCTTAATCCAATGTGTTAAAAAAAACATTCTTTAATTAGTAAATCTATGACTATCTAGTATTAACACAGGCGTTGCTGCTAATCAGACAATCTGATCCAAAGAAAACAAGCCACATGTAAAAACGTTCTTCCAAATTACCATATGTGCATATTCTCTTATTGAACCCATAAAGTCTTTTAGAAAAAAACCCTGTTCATTTATGAATCAGTCATCCCGAGGGGAACAACCAAAAATAATTACAAATGCCCTTATCATGAAATAAATCCTTATTAATAGTTATATTATTATGGTAGTCAGCTGTGTGTGTCAAGTCTATAATTCTTGGTTTGTCCAAGTGCATTGGAAGTGTAAGCTCACTGTAGTCTACAGTTGATTCTCTGCTGTATGATCTTTTCCAAATAAACACAAGAAAATTCTCAGGCTACTATCATAGTGACAAGCTGGAAAAGCCTGGAAAAGAATAGCTGCAAAACAATCAGCTGTTATAGTGAAGGTGAATTTTGTTCAGGTTCCTTTTGATAAATCTACTAAATGTCAGTGAGTGAAGTTATGCTATCACAGTCTGGGTTTGCTTTGATACTGGTTTAGGAATTTAAACTTTCCTTACTTCAAAATGGACAGGGTAAAAGTTAATATAAAACTCTCTGGCTATGTGTGTATGATGGATCTGATTTTCCCCGCTTCTTGTACTTCCTTAACTATCTGTATAATTTGCTCATTACACTTTCCTAAAATATGACACAAAATATCATTGGAGAAAATGCTGTAATAAAGTTGAGTTGCATCTTCTGAGCTGATGGATTTGTAATGACCAATTTTACTATTGAGAATTCTTGGCTCATAATATTTACATGGCCTGGAAATTGATTATCATATTGAACGTAATCATCAGGGACAACTGAATCTAATACTAGCAAACACATATTGTAATTAGAGCACAATGTCTTTGCCTTGGTTCTATCCACAACCAAGCTCATTAGGAATCTTCCACCAGAGGTAAAGCTCAAGGGGTTGAATCATTAGCAAAAGTGAGAAATATAATGAGTAGTGCATGCATGCATGGGTGCAGGAATTCTTTAGGGACATTAGGATGACATAAAATTATCAAGCTGTTCATGCTGGCTGAGGAATGGATAACATGTTTTTCTATGGCATGAAACACATACAGTCATCCCTCTCTAATCTGAACACCTCCGTTCTCTGCATTTGTTCGGATTACAGAATTTTCCAGATTAGAGAATACTAAGAAATGATAAGAAAAAAAATCAGTTCCCAGAAATTTTTTTTGGATTTCGGAGGGATCCGGATTACAGAAGTCCAGATTAGAGAGGGCTGACTGTACATAAATATGAATATTTCAACAAATTTCTAATTAATTTAAATCAACATATACTGAGAGGCATAAAAAGGTATCCACTTTTGAAATGTTGTCAAAATGTATAAATTACAACAAACATTGAGCACTATTGTTGTATTTAGGTGTCTGGGCCTTGGACAATGGATTTCGGTGAGTTGTATGCAATTTATCTTATTCTCTCTATCCCACATGGTGCACATGCATATTTACGTTTTTCTTAACCCTTTCTTCTTAAAATTGCTATTAAAGTCAGATTTCTTCATTGTTACTGCCTCTTTTACTCCTAGCGTAACAGAAAAACAGGTCTATTTTTATTTTTCATAAATACTTGAACCTAAAACAATGCCAAGATTGAGCATCGAGGGGCGAGGACGTGCATTAGGAATGTTAGAAGCTATGGCTATGGGCCTTTCAACATGACAATGCCCGGGTACACACATCCTGCATACTTATTTATGCCTCTCAGTATACATTTCCTAAATTATTAATGAAGCATCAATTCAAAATAAAATGAAAATACTAGTACAAATCATTCTCATTATATTTCATTATAATTACAAAAGCTTTTATCAACTGTGATATTTTAGCATTGTCATCAATCGAAGTGCAGTATATGGCAAAATTTATATGTGCAATAACTGTGCTTTATTTACAGCCGTCAGATGATATCGCACTAGAATAGAGTACTCAAGATATGCATTAAGATATTAACATTTTCTGATATTATTATATATTGGCTTTTGGTGTGTGACTACATAATTGACAATACAATGTTAATCAACACTAGTTTCTTATTCATTGGACTTAGCTTGTATGAAAGACTAAGAAAAACTTGCTGAGTGGAAAGCAAGGAAAAATAAAAAAAGAAATTGACCTCATCATTTTTTTTTTCCTGCATGTATGTAAAAAACTTAATTCTCTATGTAAGCCACTTGCTTAAATAAATCATTTCTTTTTTTAAAATTTAAGAATGTTAAGATTAAAAATGGAATAAGTAAAAATGCCTCAAGTGTTCTTCAACACAAGGAGAAGTAATAGTCCTCAACGTTGTAACATTCTAAGCCTTTTGTATTCACTCTTATAATTTTTAAGATTCTTTGACTTAAATAGACGTTAAAATACATCATAGCCAATCAGATGTAAAAACAACAACAGGCTTTGAAGAAGAAGAATTTACAACATCCACATATATTGAAAGTTGATCAACAGGAAATGAACTATTCCAAAAAAAATTCACTTAAAAATTCAAGATAAAAAAGATAGCAAAAGCGGTGACAAGAATCACCTACTGAAATGAATAATAAAGATGTAATTTCCTTCCAAAACGAGAAAATTGCAAAAGTATTGCAAAGCAGAATTGTGTAAAACATCAATATGCAAATGGCCAGAATAAGCAATGACATAAAATCAATAATAAATACTTCAGTAAATAAAAGACAACCAATATCCTGAAAATCCCAAAATGACATACAAATTTTAATGAGAAGCTGAATTCACCAATGTATATGAGAAAATAATGCTAGAAAGAAAATCAGAAGGAAAAATTGAGGAAAAGATTCAATAAAATGAAAAAAGAAATTAAATGAGAAAAAAGACATAAAAAAGGAGAAAACTGCAGTGAAAGGGCAGAAAAAGGTGACTTGAATTAAAGATAAGCAAAAACAACAGACTTAAAGTTTGCAAATATCAGCCAGAAAAGATGTGTTTTACTTTCTTTTATGCATTAAAAACAATACAAATAAAATTGAATGGTAAAAAAAACCTGATGGATGGATAACTGAAAATATATTGTTTTAACACAAACGAAGAAATGTATTAAAAATATTAAAATCTTATCAAAAGTATAAGACTGATAAATGATTATCAGATGTACCAATAACAATTTATTAAAGAAGAAAAAAAATATGTTGACATAATGGACATGGATTATTAATGAGCGACTAAGGAACATGAAGCTCTTCAGAGATAAGCTATGTATCAGTCAGTACATTACAAAAAAAAATAAAATTGGATTGACAAATTTTCTCAATAATCTTTTTTTTTCAAGCTATGATTCTTCAAAATTGTTAGTCCCTTTCTCCATTAAGAGAAAATACATTTTAAAGCAAAATTTGAAAAAAAAAGTGGTACAAATTGCCAGAGAAAATTTTTTCTTAAATTAAAATTCATTTTGAAAAAACTATGGATAAGAAGAGAAAAATATTATGATTTTCTTTTCAGCTTGTGTAAAAAGAAGATCTGTCCACGGAATTTACCTTTTGAGTACACATGCAGAGGCATTAAAAGAAATAATTCAAAACAGCTACTTTACAGACAAATTTGATTGTATATACATATTATTATCTAAATCCTAATTTTTTAACATAGAGTAGAAAATTGGTAGTAACGAATGAATGAATGTATGTAAAAACCAACAAAAACTTAATGCAAATACATACACAAAAAGAAAATTCAATAATTAAAAAAAGACAACATCACTGATTAAGACAACACAGAATAAGTAATTCGATTAAAAATCATAAATAAGCAAGATGCTTTGTTTCTAATCGATCAAATTATTGAAATAATCTGTAAATATGGACTGCATACCATATAAATCAAAACCTCTGAAAAATAAACCGCATCCCTGCTAATCTAAATGGAGCCAAAATTCTATGCCTATATTTCAGATAGAATATGAACACACTGAATAATCAAATGATTAAAACATAATGATATGCACACACTATTGAATAATCAATGTTTTTAGTCCATACTAAAAGGCCATAATTTTCACATCCATGATTCACAGGAAAGGGACTCTATTTAAGTAAGTAAATTATTTATAAGGGTGCAGAGAAGGTCAAGGTGCTACTTATAAAAAAAAAAAAAAGGGAAATTAAAAAAAATATAAGAATAAATAAAAATGGAAAACATAATAAGATAAAAATTTGGGAATGTTTTCCTCTTTTTTCATTTCAACAAAAGAGGGGGTCTATTGAAGAAAAGAATAATAAATCATACTTGAGCAAGACCTATATACAAAATGAGAGTGGTAAGATTAATAGATAAGGGTAATTAAAGGGCTGACATGGATTTGTGTAAATCATAAGCAAATGCAGGAATGTTACCGGATCCTCCATTTTCAGTAGATATGGGAAGATGATGTCATAGGTTTCAAAAGCACTCTCTGATTGACCTATGTTTCCTGCGATCTTCATAATCTAGAAATGTGATGTGAATACATTTAGACAATATAAAATTTTAAAAAGCTCAAATTGCATGCATTGTGTTTCACATTTCAATATAAATCAAAATGTAAATCTGTGATCATAAAAATCAAAGAATTAATAAGAAATGGAATTTGAAAAAACAAAAAGAAAACAAAACTAGGAGCAGCCATGTGATTTGTTCTAAATTCTGAGCATGATACTGTGATCACTGTTTGCAAAAACATTGCTCAATTAAAGGAATTCATTAAAAAATACATTATATGTAATATAATAAATAGTTCATTAGATGGTTTTCTTTCATCTTGTTGATAAGCATTAAGGATGCAATGCTTGCAGTGCCGGGCATTGCCATTATTACGATGCAAGCCAATTTTTATTGTCAGCTGTAGCATGACTGAATTATCCATCATAAGGAAGTAGTATATCATGTGATTTCCTTTGCTTATACTTCAAATAACCTGACAATCTTAATATTGGGAAATCTGCCAGAACTTGTATAAGATTATATATGACTTGGTAAAAGCTAGGGAAGGATGGTAGCTCATAAAAGGTTTGTATTTTTTCAGAAGATCTGAGATGAAACTTGTATCAATTGAACTTTAAAACAAACCCACCATCCAAATAATGAATGATTCATAAATAATACTTAAAAGTCTATCTCAGGTATTTACAAATGTTGTGAAAAGGAAGGAGAGGTCTCTTTCAGACATCAAATAAGAAGATAAAGATAACTTATTTGTGCTTGCTTGTGCCCTTGTCAAAAGGTGCCATAAAATCAATGAAGACTCAAGTTATCTTCTGAAAATATGCATCGCAGATGTCAAATAGGAATTTACATAGATAAAAAGGACCTAATGAGAGATTAGAAATTTGTTTTTTTTTGTGCCCAACCGTTTCCAAAGGGATTGAAGATAGTTAGCAATATCAATCATGAAACAAAATGAAAAAGCCAACTGCCCATCTAGGCTCTTCATGAAAAAAATATGATGGCAAAATGGATACAAGACATCTCCTCAATCTGGTAAAATGTTAAGATAATATGTAAATCCCGTTCCTCTCCAACCCCAACAGATACTCATTGAACATTCCCTAAAAGGGCATATTTCTATACTGTCCCACTGCCTTATTGGTCACCTCTCCATCACGGCCACCTGTACTAACGACCACTGGTCTGTGATATCCCTTGCATTTTCCATATATTTTTAACCTCTTCATAACGGTCACCTGTCCAACGTGGCTACTGCCAGTCATTTGAGTGACAAAATAACCACCAAAACCTGCTCATAGGGGTCACCTTATAGACAAGAATGTCCTGCTCAATGGCAAAATGGCTGACTGCCCACCTTGAATTATACAGCCTCCCAAATTAATTAGTGAACAACATGGATAGACAACACCTGGTGTCACCTGCAGGCACGCCGATCTTACATTCTTATGGTTTGACACGACCTAAGTGAATCCTTCTCTGCGATTCGTCTAGACAGTGTTTGACCTGAACAGAATCATTGGATTCAACTTTTGTTATTCAATCAACCTGGTCTGCTGAGGGTAGGAGTGTGGGGGAGGAGTTTATTGGGTGACCACATGCGGTCATGGGAATGAGTGGAGGATTGACCAACGCTACGTAACAATTGGAAGAGGGAGGAGGCCTTCGGGTGAACAATGCTTAGCAACAAGCTAGATGAAGTCATGAGGCTTTAAGTGAATAGATCAGCGCAAAGTAGCAAAAGAAAGGACCACGACTATTCGACAAATTAGATGTGGCCATAAAATTTTAAGTGGAGGATTGATCAACACTATGTAACAAATAGAGGGGGAGGGGTAGATAGGAGGTATTATTGGTTGGGAACATAGAGGGGGAACTTTTGCTCAGCCCCATAACAGCCACCTATCTATAATGGCCACTTTTCTCTATGATCTCAAAGATTAGGGAAGAAGGGAGGGAAAAAAAAGAAGAGAGAGAGGGAAAAGAGGGATGAGAATTATATAATACAAGACAAAAGAGAAATTAATAACCTGTCTCTTCCTCTTCAATGTCAAATAGCTTGGGTGAAGGAAAAAGTAGTGGTTTTGTTATTACAACTTGGGATTCATTTTTATGTTTCAGTCTTAGTAGCATGAATTAAGGGGGTTATAAAGATAACACATGGAATTTGAATGTTTGGATTAAAAGTGTGTTAAACTAAAGAGGTAATCAACCCAAACTGCAAATGGTTTGTACATTTGATCTATGTTATACAATTGTAGACCTCTTCCAAGAGTGTATTTTGCAATTCTTGTAACAAATTATTGCAACATTATCATTTTACTACAAATTGATTCATCTACAGCCTTCATAGAAATGTTTGACAATCATTGTGTTAACTTAGAAAATGGAAGAAAGACGTTTAATCTAATGGTTGGATTTAAGAAATTTGCCAATCATGCTTGCAAACATCTCATACATATGAATTATATATTTTATTTTGATATGTGTTTACATATTTTTAAGTTTGCACAGAAATTCATTTAAACAGTCAAATGAAATTACTTAAATACCATCTGGAACAATCAAAATGACATGGTTAAAAATTAAGAAATAACCTTGAATGGCCTTTTCAATGAAACTATATGTACTTACCTTGCTTATTTGTAAATCTATGAATTACATTTATTCCGAAATTAAATTGCAAATACTATCCAAGATGAAATGGTCTTATAATTTAATGTCTGATGTTGCCTTATGAACAATGATCACATGACATAGTTAACAAAAGCACATTGCCACACAACACTGAGTATAAACTAAGTAAATTAAAAAAACAAAAAACAAAGACTGCTTCATGTAGAAGAACAATTTGCTTGAATTATAGTATCACTTCCCTTTCCCCCATTTAAGAATAGATAAATCCCCAAAAATATCAATGGTCGATTGCATATGATTGCAACCTAGATAAGAAGCAACATCAGAGTAAAAATTTGATGCATGCATGCCAGTAGATCCATAGAATGAACTATGGAGTGAAGGGGGATATCAGAAAAACATTATAGACTAAAGAAGGCTTAGAAGATGAATGAAAAGTTAACAACCTGGGAATTTTATTTGCATTAAAAAGGTGGATCATTATAAATGGTCAGGTATAAATCAATGAGATATCCATCTGTATACTTCATTTTTACCTTTAAAGGAATGAATTATGATGAGGAAATTTTCAAATAATAATAATAATATTAATAATAACAACAACAATAATAATAATAATAATAATTATTATAATTATAATAATAATGATATGTGAAATTTAAAGAATGCTTTGCCTCTTTGATGTATGGATGTGTTTGTGTAAATTTGCTTTTAGGATGAGAGAGGGGGGGGGAAGGGAGAGAGAGAGAGAGAGAGAGAGAGAGAGAGAGAGAGAAAGAGAGAGAGATAGAGAGAGAGAGAGAGAGAGAGAGAGAGAGAGAGAGAGAGAGAGAGAGAGAGAGAGAGACAGTAAGACAGAGAGACAGAGAGACAG
>JASKDV010180587.1:0-12559 GCA_032466395.1 Aegires albopunctatus
TCTCTCTCTCCCCCCCCCCTCTCTCTCTCTCTCTCTCTCTCTCTCTCTCTTTCTCTCTCCCTCCTCTCCCCCCCTTTTTTTCTCTCTCTTTCATCATTATCCCTCTCTCAACCTCTACTTTAAAGTCTCCCTTAATTTCTCCTTTAAAATCTCTCTCATTCTCTTTAATTTTATTGTGGTAGGCAGGATTTAAGTGTCTAGTCCTATCGGAGACGAACGACAAACTTGGAGATCCCATGTGCCTTTGCGCATGTAAAAGAACCCTCGGTGGTTGAAAATCGATAAGAGCAGACCATTCCGGCCGCCTCCCTGGCAAAAATTCGAAATTCCTACCATGGCCTAGAAGTCTACAAGGAAACATATTCTACAGAATTTTACAAAAAGGTAGAAGAAAAAGAAGCTTTCTTTGCAAAATGCTTCTTTGTTATGGCAATCATTGTCATTATAATTTAACACATGAGTTCCATAATCCTTCAACAGCTGCTGACAGACAGCCAGTAGGCTGGCATAAGACACATGTCAATAATAATAATAAGAGTCCATGTTGGCTTCACCTAGATTCTCATGTGCCCTGTTATTTCTATGTTGCGAGGTCACGAAGAGCTTTTCATAACATTGATATGACCATGACAAACCAATACTTTTTAATCCTGCTTTTTTTTTTTTTTTTTTCAATTTGAGGAGTTGTCATTTACCAATTATTCTATAAAATTAGGTTTAGGTTTTTACTCCAATATGGCATCAAGATTATAGAATGTTCTTCTATCTTTTTTTTCTATTCCACAGATCACTGTTTTCCTGTACCAAATTGTTTTCTTTAAAAACAGACAATACAGTTGCAGGGCCATTCTGGGTCTGCTTTGTCTTGCCTTCTACTGCTCCTATCCCGTTTATAATCCCCATTCTTTTTTTCCATTCCTTACTTCTGACTCAACCCTTCCCTATTTCTTTTATAAAAGTCTCTTGATGGCTCTGTCGCACTATATATAAAGATGGAGAAGGCATACGTTGGGATGAATGGTGAGGAGACTGCAGCACCGCCAAGTGGTGAAGGCAGCAGCATGGGCAGCCAATGGGATGTCGGTTTGCCAATGGAAGTAGCAAAGAGCATTATTACGTCTTCTCTGCGACACATTGGCTGTGGAAGCAATTCTCACGGATCGAATGGTTCCAATGACCATCCCCCGGAAACGTCGCTGGAAGACGCTGAGGTGGACTCTCTCGATATTATTCACTTGAGCATCAATGATGAGGAGTTAGAAGAAATGAAGAAGCAACAATCTGAAGCCACTGAGTTCCCGGTGAATACTGCTGTGGAAGGCAGAAAAGGAGATGCTGCTGAAGTTGGAAGGGGTGAAGAAGGACTTGTTCGAGAGCAGAGGCAGCTTTCTTCTCCTGCTCAAAATGGAGGTAATCTTCTTTCAAATCGACATAGCACTAGCGGTAAAACGTTGTGCCAGATAAATGAGATGCCCACAGGTAGCGTTGATTTGCTGGATGACATCGCATCTGTCATTGGCTCTCCTGTGAGTTCTTCTACAGAACAGGTCGATATTATCTCCCCTTCTCATTCATCATCGACACGCACCAGTAATCTGTATGCTGTTCTCAATGCACAAACCAGCCCTTCCTTAGCCAGTGTTACAGATCAGCATCTTTCAAAATCACCGTCTACTCTAAGTGAAATCTCCACGAGAAGTGGGGAGCCACTTAACGAGGGACATGGTCAGTGTCTCTCCATATACAATGCTAGGAATATCACCAAATCTCAAATTTCTTCAGTTCCAGAGATGGTCACTGCTGACCATCATGAACACAGTCATCGGTTGAGCGCGGACAATCAAGATTTGATCTTTTCAAGGGGCATTGCCAGCCAGAACTCAGATGGCACAAGTGGTGGTTTGGATTTGGAAGATGGTAAATCGCAGCACAGTGAATTGACTCAAGACATAAATTCTGTGTCATCATGCCTTGGGGGTGAAATGGATGGAACTTGCCAGATGTGTCCTCTTGAATACACCACCGATGAGGACGATGAAGAGGTTTGGATATTTAAGATACATAAAACTGGGGTTTCTTATATTTTATCTCAATTATACTTTTTTGTAATGTCTTTAAGCTCATTCAGTCTTGTAATTTAAAGTAGCTGATAAGTTTTGTCAATGTTTGATATAAATGCTCAGTGCACTAATGTTGGAAGTGGTAGTTGGTCATAGAGAATCATTTATATTTTTCAAACCAGTGGGGTCACCTTGTTTCATCTTTTGTAGCTTTAATTCATTTATTATTTTTATAATCATTATGTCTCAAGGGCATGAAGATCTTCTTGTTCATGAGATGGATAGATATATTATACTAGTGTTTAAAAGTAAGTAAACATCTTGTATTCTACATTATAGCAACTTAATACTTTGAAGGAAACATTATATCAAAGGTGCACATTTTTCGAAAGGTAATGTATTATTACTAAACTATCAACGATATATTACGTATTAGGTTTTTTTTTCACATTTATAGAATAAGATAGCGACTTGATCTTCAGGAAATCAAGTGCATTATGGCACCATTAGATACTGACAATGAACGCAGTTGAAATGGATAATAAACTTTACTTCCTGTGTGTACTTACTGTAGATATGGTTCGGTCATGGTTTGTTGAGATGAGGAATCATGGGCGGATGGAAAACAATTAGTGCACATTGAGCATAGACTCTCATCATAACTTTACATCCAAAACATTTTTGCTCCACACGTCATCCCATTGTTCTGGGATCATGCCAAAAGAAATATATTTCAACCTGATAATGCATCTGCTCATCTAGCTTTTAAAAAAAAAAAAAAATTTTTTTAGAGGGCTCGATTCTAATGTCACGTGTCTTAACCAGCCCATTGAACACTAGAGGGGCGTCGTGACAAGAACAGTAAGGAAACGGGGAATACGCAGATATCCAGACCAACTATTTGACAGTTTTAAAAAATCATCATTTGCAATAGAATTTCTGAAGAAACGGTGACTGCTTTGACATAAGCCACGGGTAAAGCAGTCACATGAAGTGTTAATTATTTTATACATATATTGCCTTTAATTTTTTTCAAATTTAGATTTTGCACACCCTCATTAGAAACGTTCCCCTATTTCTTAAACTGTTAATGTAAAACAAAAAAATAAATAACAAAAATCAATAATTTAAAACAGTACCTTTTTTTTTTCTTTTTTTTTTTTTCAAATTCCCGCTTAACTTCTCACTTTTTCAAGACTGCCTTTTCCTGAACTCAAGTATTGTATTCCATTCATTCCTCATTGTTTTTTAATATACAAATCCATTTTGCAACATCAGTTTCATGACTTAAGGCATAATAATATGTCAAAAGAAAGGGAAATTAATTTTGTTTTCAAAAATGTGCTACATGTACCAACAATTTCTGACATATTGACATGAAAAACAAATCACAAAGTGTTTATTTACTTTTGAACACTAGTATATATAGAGATAAATGAATGGACCGAGATAGATAGATAGATACATCTTTATAGATATCATTCTTTTTATTGATGGACTAATGAGTTCAACAAAGTGTGAAGCACATTAATCATAGTAGATGGTTATTGAAATACATACGTACGTAAATAGAGATGATAATTTTCAAAATTCTTTACACCGTATGTTTTTTAAGTGTAGATTTTAACCCAAGAAAAGCTCCAGATATCATGAGGGTAACATTATACAGGCATACATGCCCCTTAGCTTCATGAATCAAAAATTTAGATTACAAAATGTGTTGGCCAAAAAAGAAGTGAATATAATAGCATTACTTTATCAGTGACGAACAAATCAGTTGGAAGAGCTCTGACATTAATCCAAGCTGTAATTTCATTGACTGGGGTCGAAAAAATATTCTTTAATTGTTTTTTTATTGCTATTTCCTATAACCATAATATATAATTGGCAATTTTCCTGAACGAAGCCCAAATTAAATTGTTTGGACGACATTTTTGGATACCATGTGTGCCTGTCGTTCTTGGTTGATGAGTTTTGGGATAGATTTGCTACTGCCGCTCTTTTGGGGCTAACAGGAAGAAGGTGTCATTTTATTGTGAGCAATTTTCTTGGGTTAAATCCAGACAATTTGTTTAATGCACTTGATTTTTGTGTATATTCATGTACAATTCTCTTGTATTTACATAAAGCGTCTAATAAGCGGTGAGCTGGGAAGAAGGGGAAGAGGATCAGGCCGGGGCAGGCCAAAAACCGTACCCCCCACCAAATGCAGCGTCCCTCGAGAGATTCGATCAAAGTCAGAAATAGCTACAATTTCCAACAACCCTATTCCCGTCGTTTTAAGGAGAAATAGCAACAAGAACTGTATCGAAGTTTGCCCCTTAGACTCCGTGCCTCACTCAACTTGCCACTCGTCCCCATCTCCATCAATTCCGTCGGTAGTCACAGAAGCCTTGAGCCCTCAGTCGGAAAGTAATAACGCAGCTCCAGATATCAGCAAAAGCTCAATGGAGTTTGTGGAAGGTGATGGACCAATCAGCTTTACTGTCCCACCCCATCTTATATCTGAACAAGGTCATTTGTTGCCTGGCGTGAACATCATAGGTGACCAATCACGTTATCCCCATGTCATGGACCAGTCACGTGGCCAAGCAGTTTTACATGACTACTTAGTACAGTCAAGGCAGTTACCATTAAATGATGTCACTGTGCCGCAACAGCATCAACAACTCCAGTACCCACAACAATTCAGAGAGGTGCATACCATGAACGAACCTCATTATCCCAATGTCGGTCATAATCACCTTGTCCGCTCATCACAGCCAGTTAGGGTCAGTGATGGTCAATATCGACACAGCCACTTGCCTGGCCCAAGCAGTGACATCCACATGGGAGCTCATCGCAGACCACCCATGCAGCAAGCTGTTCCAGTGGCAAAATACCAGGAACCCCACCCCGTGGTTGCCCCTCCTCTGGCCGGAAATTCCTCTGGGAATTCAGATCTCGTCTTAGTTGACCGAAGACATCTTGAGCAGCTCGGTATTCCATACATAGTAACCCAGAGCTCTGCTATTAGCCATTCACCCATGCAGACCAATATTCAAGTCTCTCAGGGTATGCCGGTTATTTCAGAGAACTGTCAACTTCCACGGTCATCCACTCGCCATCCAAGTAAAGAACTGACCAATGTTCTGAGCCATATTTATCATGTGCCCGCTGCTAATGAAACTGCCAACCACCTTTCAAGACCTGCTCCTCACAATGGACAGAGTCAGAATATCACACATCCTTTGTATCAGATAAGAACATCCATGCCACCCAATATCCCCCTGGAATCATGTAACCAGCACAGAGTAAGGCATCTTCAGCCGTCATCCTCATCTTCTTCGAATCCTCAAATTGGATCCAACAATAATGCACAACGCCTACCTTTAAATGTCACCGTTCCTGACGTTGGTCTTCCGAGATTAGATGGTCGTAATAGGCCAAAGGCAGACCGCAAAGAAATGACAGAAGCCTGGGTTCATCATATTCGCCCCTATGATCCACATCGCCCTTCTGGTGTTGATCATTCCATACCTTCTCAAAGAGCAAATCATTTAGGCCTTGGTCCTCTCAATAGTAAAGTTGACCTTCTGAACTACGGTGGGGTGCAAACCAAGAAGATTCCTGGAAACGTCAAAGTGAGGCCATCACCAAAAGAGAAAAACATAGACACAAATTTAAGGCATGAAAATTACATTTCACAGGTGACCACCACTCAAGCAAGTCAATTTTATGGTATCCATGAAAATGATGAAAATAAAGATATTGACCAAATACAAAAATATGTTGAAATGTTTGACAAACCCTTAGACCCTACTTGTACCGATCTACCAAGAATGAAACTTCCTGAGTCTGTCCAGCTGTCAAAACCAATGACCCCATCTGAAGTTATTGATCCAAACCAATACTTGAATGCGGAAGATAAAGAAAGCCTTGAGAAAAAGACAAATCGGAAAAACAGTTTTGACATGTACTTGAATGGGGGTCTTGGTTCTGGTAGCGGCCCTAATTCTCTGGAACAGCTCCTCAAAGACTCTAATGTGCCGCAGGCAGCTGTTGAACAGTGTAAAGACTTGCTATTGTCAAAGGGTAAAAGTCAGTCTAACAGATGTGTTGAACCCCCTAAAGAAATGGCCAGGATTAACGTTCAGGCTTGGGTTCAAGATGCCAGGGGTGGTATGGGACATATGAACACAATGATTTCACCGTATGTTGATCCTTCAGACCCAGGATTTGTCATGGTGACCCCCAACAGAAATAGATTTCCTCAAATCCAGGCAGCTTTGGAAGAAAATGATTTGAAAAATGCTTCCCAAAGTATCTCTGCTAATACTCTGGAGCAGAAGCTTACATTTCCTAAGAACGAAGAAACCATGAACATCTCAGTTACCTCTTCTGCTCCTCAGCAACAACACTTCTTATTGAATAAAGACACCCTTGCTACCAGCTCCAATTTTGACATTGATTTTTTTAGAAAACCAGCTCCGCCTGTTGTCAAACAGCCATCATCTCAGGTGAATGACACCACTTACTCTCATCAGTCCTCCATGTCTGCTGGCTTTTCCAACCCTCAGCCACTCATGTCCAGCGTCAGAGGAGGTAGCGATGTGTCCATGCAGTCAGATTTCAGCCGGCACAGTGCACGGGATCAGAGCATGAATAGCGTGGACAGTAATGGTCGGTTTCAAAACCCACAATCTGGACAGTATCAAAACTCTATGGGCTCTGGCCAGGCAAGTAAAAGTAGACGGGGCAAAGAGCGTGAAACCTCCAGAGTCCATGAGTGGCTAGAAGCTCACGGTCAATACCTTCAAAGCCAAAAACCTGTCATCTCCACTGACCAACAACAGCATCATCAACAAGAGTTGGCACAGATGAACCAGAATTTGCCACCACAACTTAAGATGGAGGCTAATCAACAGAATTTTCCCTCGCATCAAGTTCTCCAGAAGATTCCTGGTCCAGTATCGCCCAAACTTTCTGAACATCTTGACTCAGGCTTACCGTCACAAGGCCATGGGATATACCCATCATTTAGCATTGATGCAAGGGATGGAGAATTTGACCCATACATTTTGCCTGGGTTTTCCCCAGGTGATCTTTTACCCAGGTGCGGGAGTAGTGTCAATGCTTCTCCAAGTTCAGCTTTGATGACCAAAGGTCGGAGTAAAGATGCATCGGATTCCAGTTCAACTTCATCCTCTCCTTCAACAACTTCTAAACGTAACACCACCACCTATGCAATCACCAGCACAGAATCAAAATCAAGACCCTCTCTTATAAAATCCAAATCTGATGATGTACCATCAGTGCGTGATTCTAAGCTAACCAGTGCAGCAATTTCAACTTCTTCGACGTCTCCTCTATTATCAAGAGTTGTCTCATCACCCTCCCAATCCGTACCTGTGTCATCGTCCAAAAAAGACATAAATGACAAAGTTTTAAAAGCAACAAGCTCTTGTTGTCCAATCTCTAAGGCTACGGCCATCTCAAAAACATCCACCCAAGCCTTATCCTCTTCACAAGTTGCATCGGTTCCCACTACTAAAGGAAGTGGTCAAACTATCAATAATCGACAGTCTGTGGAGTTAAGGTCAGCTAGGAATGACGAGGTTATTGTCGTAGGTAGCAGAATGCAGTCGAACGTGAAGATATCTGAGAAAAATTTGTCAAACCAACGCCAGCCTACTAGTAATAATAGTAGCAAAAAAGAAGAAGAGAAAGAAGAGGACGAAGAGGAGGAAGAGGATGTCAGCTTCTCTGGTAGTGATATCTTCAAGCCGGATGAGCATGGTGAAACGTGAGTATGCAATGAAATCTTTTGTTTAGAAAATCAAAAATAAATTAAAATTTAAAAAAAAACTATGTTCAAGTGCGGTGGAAGAGCAGTTTTCCAAAACTCGATACTTGGAATGATAGTACGAACATTGCCCAAAAAGTATTACAAATTTTGGCCATGGTTTTCCTTGAAGCCATTATTACAAACTTTTGAAGAGGACATTTAAAAAAGAGAAGACTTTTCAAGTTTCAAAATTATTTAAACGTTGTTTTTAAACAAATGTAAGTTTGATAATACAGTCGAAAAAGTTGTTTTTTTAATTGCATTTTATTTGCGTATTGCCAAGGGACATTAGCCTCTAAGCGCTTTTACAATTTTTCACTTCCCCTGGCTGGCAGCAACACAGAACACATAAGACAAGACCAGCAGCCTCTCAGGCGCTTATACAATTTTCGGATACAGACAACGTTGTCTTAAAGGCCAGATACTCATTCATACCTGAGTCGAGTTAGGTAGATGCGACAAAGGGCCTTACCTAAGGACTCGCAGCCAATGACAAGTAGTGATTGAGAAAATTTATGTCTAGTGGGATACAATCTCACCAAGTCACCCAGCCGACAGGTGAGTGGAGCCGCTTGACTTTCTCGTGTACGAACTGTGTTAACCACTAGGCCACTGACGTCCCCATTAAGATGGTGATGTCTTCGTCTCTCTAGAAATTGGGTTTGTACCCACTAGCAGGCTGCCAGTCCTGTCCTATGTGTTCTACATTACTGCTTTCAACCAAAAAGAAGTGAAAAGTCATTGCAAGGTACTTAGATTGACAGGAGGTGCTAAAATTCCTAACTTTATATTTTTTACTTTGCATCAATGTACTCGCAACTTTGACCTAGTGCAATTTTCTTATTTCAGGATATAATTCTTTTATGTTTGTTAACTTACCACAATTCAATGAAAATTTAAGATCTAAAGCTATTATTTAAAAATGGATGGCAGGGCTTGAATTTTATGCTATAATGTTAGCCCTAGAATAGAAGAATCAGTTTTTTCAACACAAGCAAAATTGTTTCACTTCCCTGTAAGTAAACCTTGCATTTTGCTACTATACGTAAAAGCAGACGACAGACATGTCATCAAAGACATTGATGCTGCCATAAAAACTCTTTTTACTATTTATAAAGGGAAGCCAATACTTTTATTTATATTAAATTCTTTGTGTCTTTTCAGCATTCTCCATTGCCTGTGTGATGACGGGTTACCAGAAGATCTCATGCAACACTTGGCATCTGCTCCTGGTTTTTCCGAAGCTTTAAGTTTAAGCAGTAAAATGCAAGAGGTGGGAAAGATTTACTGTCTGATAAAATTACAGTGCAGCCCGCTAATAGCCGACATTGCTGGAAGAATTTGTGCCGCTATAAACATATGTCGCTAAATCCGATCAATACATAAAATGAAGGAAAAATAATGGGAGAAAGATTACAATGCATAGGCATGAACTAAGGTCAATCGTAAATAATGTGTGGCCCTGAAAAGGGCAATGGTTAGAGGTTGGGAGCCAGTTGGTGGATCTCAAATGTAATAGCCTAGGGGCGTTGAGTTCTATTGGTCAGCAAGCAAGGGTTTTCAGTATTTTGACTTAGTATTTCTGATTTTGACCAAGTCGGGGTGTCGCTATATTTTATAAGCGAAATCATCAAATTTCATGTCGCTATACCTGTGATTTCATTACTAATGATATATAAGAAAAAAACAGGACATTGAAGTGCCGTCTCTATAATCGGAATGTCGCTGTATCGGATGTCTTAAGTTTGCTGCACTGTAATTATTTCCCATATTCCAAAAAAAAAAATCTATATATTATTAAAAAGAGTTGTTTTTTTTTGAGTATATATAAAGAAGAGACTCGAATTCCCAGGCATCAGTGTGGCACCTCAAGTGGGCCTTAACTTAATGTCATGCATTTTCAACTCACATAGAAATGAAATGTTATGGACCGCATTTCCCTTCATAATAAGGAAATATGTAAATTTCTTCATGACTGATATTGCATTTGAAGTTGGAGCTTATCCTGTTTAAGAGGAGAGGGAAGCTTAAAAAAGCTATATTTCTTAATCACATCCAGAACACGACACCAACCAGTTTGTCATGGGTGATCATGCTTTCTAGGCTCACTGACAGCAGTTTTCAATTTCGTTTATTTCAAAGATGAGAAATTTAGGGAGAAGGAGGGGGGGAGAATGAATGTGGAGGAGAAAAAGAGAGAAGAGGAGGAGTAGGGTTAGAAGGAGAAGATGACAAAGGAGTGGAGTAGAAGGAAGAGGAGAAGATGAGGAAAATGAAGAAATAGAAATAGTGGAGAGATGAGCAATAGGATCAGAATGAGAAGATGAAGTATGGAAAGAAAAACGGAGGAACAGGGACACAAGTGCCGTTTTCAAATGTAAGGGTGTTATTGTACTCTGTCTTCTTTGCAGTTATGGCCTTTCACTTGAAAATGGCAGAGAAGCGGAAAGAGAGGCAGACAAAGAAGAAATAGAATATGATATAATTATTGTTTATGTCCAATCTTTTCTTATAATGTTGATACTATTGTCTGTTCCTCAGACACCTCTGTTTATCGGAGTTCACAATTGCCGTCCTGATGTGACTAATTTTTTGATCAAACATGGCGCATCCTCCTCAGTATCTTGCATCAGTCCTAGCAACGTAAGTATTATGTAAGCAGGTCAATCAAAGGCCAAAGGTTAATTATTTGGATTTCCCACAGTTTTGATTTTGCATTGACTTGATTTAAAACGTGTTCACCAGCATAGTCGTCTGACTTTGCAGCGTCAGTAGCTCTCTGTCTTCGTGTGCGGAAGATTGTCCATTCCCGTCTGTCCTTTGCTAAAATGAAAACAGTCCTTTTGCTTCATGCGCAAAGATTAATGAAAGCTATAGACAAATCATTGGACGTTGGTAATTAGTGAAAGCAAAGAAAGTAAGCCTGCAGGAAGAATATTCAATTTGACAAAACAATTTAGCTGTCTCACTCAACAGCATAGTATGAAGTAGTAAGCAAGAATTGCGCAGGCATTCATTGAATTTCATTTGACCCTAGCAGATCATGCGCTGTCTGTGACCTTGAAGAAAACTAGTTTTAAAAAGAGAACGAAAGACACAGATGGGAGGCGTGGTTACTTTCTTTGTTGTTGGGTTTTTTTTTTGCATCTAGAGGATGACATTTAGGGTCTGCGATTGCACTGAATTGCATTTCATAGAAGGAAAATCATTCTTCAACACAATCAACCAATCAGAGACCTCAATGCTCTCAGGTGTGAAGATAGAACCTGGACTGTATGCTAGCTGAGCTGGAAAGCTTTGAAAATCATTTGCTTGGTGTATGGCTCTCGGGGTGATGAGAGGATGGGCCTTTGTCAGTAGGCATCCCTTTGGCTAGCCAAGGAACCTCTGTATGAACATTGAGCATATATAGTTGAAATGCATTATATATAATATATTAGAACAATTTGTGTGTCTATAGATATCTCTATCTTTCTCATTTCTATTTTGTTCAATAGATGTTCAGAACGGAGCCAGTTTTACAAAGTGTCATCCATGAAGCGGCTGAGCTCGGGGATATCAAAACCCTCAACGTCCTTTTGAAATCAGAAAGTAGGAACATAAATATTCCCAGACCTGGTTCAGGTGAGCAGCAATTTTATTTCATTAAAGTCACTGAAAAGCTAAAATGAACCAGACATATATGCTCTAGGACCAGGCATCTAGATCTATGTTATATCTTCTCCTCTCCAAATCACAGGTATCTCAATTGTACTCAATACATACTTTTAAACTTTCATTAGTCACATGACTTCCAATTTTTTTAAAGTTATAACGTCATTGTCGCAGAATGTCATAAACTATGCTTTAGGCTTCAGAATAAATTAAAGGGGGGGGGGGATATCCTGACACGATATAAAGCCTAAAATAATTAATAGTATTGGTTTTAATGGGGAAGAAATGGATAAAATTGAGGAGTTATACTGATTTTAAGGCTTCAGTATAAAAGTGAGGAAAAATTAAAATTTTAAAGTCATGCTTCTGTCTAATTGTACATTTAAAGGAAATAGAAAGCCTAAAATTATTTTTCAAAAAAGAAAGAAAACAAGAAATAAGGATTTGATAGGGAGAACATTGGACTGGATGAAGATTTATCATTTGATACTATTACTATGGTAACAAGACAGGGCAATATCTAAGGCTTGGTCCTTCATGTTCAAAGTAAACGATTAGGATGAGGCTATTGCGCCTGGGCGGCCGGCCGTAATAGGCCAGGGGTCTGCTGCGACCGGGTATTTTGGGGAGATAGGCCTTCTGTGTTATTTGGTCATAGCATATGCCGTATGATATTTCGATAGGACCTGTTTCGACCAGGTATTTGGATGAGATAGGCCTAATGTGTATAGGGTCATAGAATAGGGACTGTTACGACCAGGTATTTGGATGAGATAGGCCTAATGTGTATAAGGTCATAGAATATGGACTGTTGTGACAAGGTATTTGGATGAGATAGGCCTAATGTGTATAGGGTCATAGAATAGGGACTGTTACGACCAGGTATTTGGATGAGATAGGCCTAATGTGTATAAGGTCATAGAATATGGACTGTTGTGACAAGGTATTTGGATGAGATAGGCCTAATGTGTATAGGGTCATAGAATAGGGACTGTTACGACCAGGTATTTGGATGAGA
>JASKDV010180598.1:0-12559 GCA_032466395.1 Aegires albopunctatus
TCTCTCTCTCTCTCTCTCTCTCTCTCTCTCTCTCTCTCTCTCTCTCTCTCTCTCTCTCTCTCTCTCTGTGTCTGTATGTATGTAGTATGTATTCATTTGAAGATAATGAATAATGGAATAAAATAATGCTGAAAAATTACAGAGCTTTATATACAGAGCACAAAACTCGTGAACACTAACAGCCCCCCTCCCCATGGCCCTTATACTTATTATAGGGTAATTCCGCCTAAATGCCCGCTCCGCCTAAGTGCCCAGTTAAGCTGATTCCCAACTACCGGTCCCTCAGGCGAAAATTACTGTACAATAAGTAAATAAAAAAATAAAAAATCACAGAAAAAGAAAATTTAAACTTAATAAGGGTTGACCTTCTGTACATCACTGATATACCAAAGTAAAATATGTGACCTCTTTATGCAAAGCGGAACATATATCACATTGATGGGTTTTGAGATATATGTATATTTAATATTAGTATTACATTGAAGAAAGCCTAGAATCTGCTATTTAAAATTATACAAAATTTATTAAAATTGGACTTTTCATAACGAAGATATGACGAGTATAATTGATAGATTATTAATTATTTATTGGTAGTTGGCTATTATATTTGAATTGTCAGTTACCAAACGTTTGGAGATTTGGAGTATAGCTCTAGATTTAGAATTATTTCACATGTTTTGACCTTGCACACTCCTACTTCTGGGTCATTCTTGCTGCATATGTTCAGAGCGTGTTTACACTCACACAGACTAGCTTAGTTTATTGGATGTCTTCCTTTTTAATGATATGTAAGAAAAGCAATAAAACTGTGAAATGATATCTATATAAATGAAGTCAATATATGTGGGCAAGACTGAGACTCACCTTTGAATATCATTGGCTGGAAGACATCTGTAGACAGTAGCCATATCAAGAGCATCACCAGAAGTCCAGCCATTGTCAAGGAAACTAAAGAAAGAAAGAAAAAAATGTAGAAAGAAAAAAAATGCAGAGAAAAACATAAAAATTACCTTTATTAAAAAAACAACATACAATTGTCTCTAGAGTCTATTCAAAAATAAAGATTTTATTGAATATCTTCACCATCAGCCACAGTGCATCTTTGGGGAAGTGGGCAATAGGGGTTGATATCTTGCTAGAGAAATAAAATAGATGCCAAATGAAGCTCAAGCCATAGGAACAGAGATTGCAGGACAAAGACTGTTACAGTTACAGTAGGTCTCGCCAAGAAGCACGGTCGTTGGGAGAAGGATGGAGCGTGCTTATCGCCGATCCCTCCCTCTCTGTGTCTGTCTCTCTCTCTCTCTCTATCCCCCTCCTCCTTTCTCTCACTCTTCACTTAACTGACTCTCTCTCTCTCACACACGCACACATAGTATGTGTGTAACACATACCTACAGGTTCACACCTTTCCTGCATGTTGAGACAACATTGACCTACACTACACTAGACAAGGCTGTCGCCGTCGCTGATTGTTTCCCATCAGCCGGTGAAAATTAAACACATCCTCTCCTCGCCGTATGTTGAGATTCTGAGAATTTGCACCCCGATGTCGAAGGTATACAGGGCTGCCCACCTGTTGTTTACCATTTTAGTAATTTAATATGATATTCAAAAATTAGTAATCTGAGAAAAAATATATTAATAGTACAGCGACTTATTTTCCCTTTAAACCTTTAAAAAACATATATCCATCCCCCATCTCCCCCCCCTCTCTCTCTCTCTCTCTCTCTCTCTCTCTCTCTCTCTCTCTCTCTCTCTCTCTCTCTCATGAGCCTTTCCCTGACATGCCAACACGCTCAAGGCAGTGGTGTGACGTAACAACGAGCAAGCAATAGTGACGTCAAACAAAATTTGCTTTTATTAAATGGTGGCGGCTCTTGATGCAAGACTTTTTCATTAAGCAAATTGCTTGTAAGGCGATTACTTTTTGTTTGCTATGGAACAGACCCCAGTGTCCTAAGAATTGCCCGTCTCATCTCATGGCAGCGGCTGACATGAACACATGTTAACAAGGTGCCGAGTGTTGGTTGTCCAGCGGGCCGAAACACTACACAGAAAAATTCTAGCTTGGTGTCTCTAGGCTACATCCATTACTTTGTCGAAACATAGTTTTTCTCTCTATAAATTGCCCCTTCAAGAACCCGCACGGTTTCACGAACTCCGTCTAAGAACCCGGTTAGAAGTGAGGCAGAGCAGAGAAAATTAATTTCAAACACCGCCGAGAGATAAGATCATGCTTTTATAATCACACGTAATCACCTTTTGATGGGATTCACCTAAGGAACAGGTTGACTGTAGTGCAGCCACCTATAAATCATTCTAGACATCGCCTAGCAGACAAAAAGGGTGGTGGCTAGCCACCAACACCCTCAACCCCACCTCACTCTGCATCAGGCAAGACAGGCAAGTGAGATAAAAAAAAAAAAAATGACAGATAGATCTGGGACAATCCTTTTGTTTTGGGCTCGCACAGGGAGTATCTGCAATGATGTGAATGAGATGATTGTTGGGACAGATTGAATAAGTGACAGGTGAGATGTTTGTAATCGCTTGCCTATGACGGTCAAAATAAAACACAGCGACTCATTCATGGAATCAAAGACTGACAGACTACCTGGCAGAAGAAGAAACTCTCTTCCATTGTTTCGAAACAGGAAATTATAACTTTATACCAATCCTATTTAAGGAAGACGGTTGATAAGTAACTTTGATGTGAACTCCCCTCCCACCACACGCCCCGTCTCTACTTCTCCCTACCCCTTTCTCCTGGTCTAAGTGTAATTTGCTCTTAACTTGATGTGATTGGCTAAACAAATAGCCGATTACGCTCTCATTACAGAGCAGTACAATGATAATAATTAGAAACTGCTGTCTCTTTCTTACTCCTTGTTTATCAGAAAGTTTCTTTTGACATTTTAGTGATATGGGAGGGGAGTACCTTTTGGTTGTGTGAGTAGCCCACCTACCATTTATTATCATGAATGTAATACCAGGAGAAAAAAAAACACAACAAAAAATAATAGAAATAAATCTGAGAGATCAAAACCTTGTCAAAGAAGACTGGGTCATGACAAAAATGTTATTCAAGAGAGATACACATCAAACATCTTCACTTCACCTAAGAATCCGGTTCGCCTAGGTTCTTGTCTCCCCAAGACCGGGTTCTAAGGCGAAGACCACTGTAATAGTAATATGATTTTATGGATTTAGTGATAAAACCACTTATGCAAGAAGTAGGCCCTATTTTATTTTCTCGAAGTCTTGGTGGTACAGACATTGCAATTTATTATGGCTGTGCCATGAATTGGAGCGTGCTTGAGGCCGAAGTGACCATGCAATGTGTAGATTATACAGCAAAAAATCAGTCGGAGTAAGTTAGCGTGCTTGAGGCCGGATGCTTATCAGTGGCAGGTACTGTACCACTCGACCATCTAGCCTTCTAGATGTGCAAGAAAAATAAATATATAATGTTTTCTCTCTCTTAAGCATTCTGAATATTTTTGATAATCTAGGGTAACACTTATAGAGATGTTAAATGTCCATATTATCATTTTTGTTGTTTAGTGACAGTGTAGTGTTCTCGCAAACTTTTCATTATCCCATAACAAGAAGACGGGCCTTTAGGATCACAAACATAGTAGGCCTATTACTTTAAGATTTAAGCCATGTATTACTTCCGTTGAATGAAACTCGATTAATCACAACCATTCTCTGCTACTGGGCATGCTAATGTCTTCCATAATGTCATATGAAGCATGATAGTATTCATTTCAATAAAATAAGGTCTCATCATTTGTGAATCATGAGTTATCACCCCCCCCCCCCCCCAACCTCTCTCTCTCTTTTAGAATGAAAATGAAAGTATATAAATATTGTTATATGTTTCAATAAACCTGCCTATTATATGTTGCGAACCTTATCTCCCTCCCCTCTTTGTCCTATTCCTTAATCTGAGCAACAACAAATGGCATGAGTTATACAATCAACTCACACACAATTAGCTCTGCTTTGACTGCCCAGCTTTCCATTGCCCGGGTAGTTAAGTTAAACTCACATAGATATGTGAATATTCTGTCCTCTCTTCCGGTGCAGTGTTGCCTAGCCTTCAATAGTTCTGCCTATTTTCTGACTGCCTCTCTTGTAGAGTGTATTGTCTGGAGTTGTCTATCCCTTAGCTGCAATTATCAACCAATATTCTTTAACTGCTGGGACTATACTACTTCCAAATCAGCAGTGGGGTAAACATCCCCTCCCCAACAGATAGCTGGTAATGGATAGTGGATGTTAGCTGCGAAATAAGCCAAATAAGCGGACGAAAATAAGCAGTCTTGAACCAATAGATAGATCATAGAGGGTGGGGTTGGATTGAGATGAGGAACTCAGTCCTCATAAAATACCTCATAGGTTCATAGACATGACAAACAGACAAAATCAGGCGCCTTTCCATCTCCTCGGGTAGATGGAGCCTTAAATGGCAGTCCTACTAGGAGAAAGGACGTCTTCACCCAATAGCAAACCTCCTGAAACCAGGGATGCCACTAGGCAAATTTGAAAATGCCTGGAAATTTCCGCAAATGCGCAAACTTTGCAGCAAAAAGCAATCTCCACCACAATTTTCAAATATGCACAATAAGAGCATTGTTTAAAAATATAATAGAAAAAGAGCGTGAAATGTTGCAGTTTCCACTGACCAGCTCACACTGTATCATGACATTATTATTATGACAAGGATGTACAAAACTACCAGTTAAAATTGGGCATAAATCTAAGAGAATCGGTGATACACTTACCGTTTCAATTGTGTGTCAAGAGAGGCACACTCCTTAACTCCGCTCAGTATACAATCTCTTGCTCTAAGATTTTCAATCATAACACTTCCAAATGAATCAGTCATATTCACCTGTTGAGTAGCCAAACATTCATAATTAATGACAGAGTATAACATATAAATGGTAATACAGCATACCTTGGTTGTAATGAAAGTGAGAGACAAACTAAAATCTCTCGTAATACTCAAGGTCTCGCTTTTTCAGGGGTCCAAAGGAGAGTACATGTAACAATATACTCAATCAATCACAGATTAACATTGACTTGGTAAACCTACGGCCATCACACATGACTGATATTTTTCTATATTATTATTATTCTATACATGAACAAAAACCTACAATACAATATTATTAGTTTAGTGGTGGGCCTCATTGCCATGGGTAACAAAACAAAACAAGACATGGATACATCTTTAGTTCAATATAGATGAAATGGAAAGAGGGAAATGGTTAAGGTGGGTTTTATGACCAGAAACCACAGCTGAGTTCTTTTTACGACAGTATTTCTCGCCGTTTATCAATGTCCTTACAGCAGAAGTATTTTTAAAAGAAAAACACGAGGGAAAAAAAACAACAACAAACAAACAAAAGAGCAGGGGATAAATAAATGTCTCTTCATACATATGACATGCCACCCTTGACAAGTGATTTCGTAGGGAGACTGGCTAAAAATTTATGGACGTTTGAGAAACAATAGGGAGATGTAATATAAAAAGGTTATATAAACTCTTACAATACAGCTTCTAATCAACAGAGGAACAAAAGAAATAATCTTAGATTTAAAGGTAGAAAAAAATACAATACACTGTAGTCTAGTTCTAACAGATGCTAACAATATCAGTAATGGAAATAGATAACTAATTTGGCCTGATTCATTTCCAGACATAGCTATTGTATAAAGGATCTGGATAAAATTTTTAATTACTGGTACTTATAAGTACCATATAAGATTAAGTTAAAGTAAAAAATGATTCTTATGCAGCCATAGCCATGCTCAAGTAACATTAGAATGACTAGTAAGCTAGTAAACCAACAACAACCCAGAACCCACATGACAAGACTTGCAGCAACAAAAGCATGATTACATCATCTTGCCATGGACAGCTCTGACTTAATGACCAGTGCCCGTAAGCTTAGAGACTTTGTACAACTTAACGAAGTGGAACCAAAATGTAGGGGAAAAGAGCATGTTGGCTTTGATCTGAATATTCATAAGACTTGAATCATCCAATCAAGACAATCGGAAATAATCACTTGCGTTAAACTACCACTTTTGCCCCTTCTCACCATTTCATACCAACTTCTACCCTTCCGTAAAAAATAGTGCATTTGCGTCAAATGGAATCGGTGCCAAGGTTCATGCGGGCGACAAGGGATCATCTGGCACTTTTGATCTACTACCCATGGCCGAGGTAGGATGCTTTGAAACTTGCTGCTAGTTTCATGGTCTATACCACACCTTTACGAGACTTCGCTTCTTCAGTAGAATGCCCGTTAACGCAGTTTCATAAACCTAATTAATACAATTTTTTAAGCATACAGGCACAGGAACTTATTCACATCTGAGTAGAGTGAGATAAGCAGGACAAAGTGTCTTACTTAAGGAAACATTGCCAATGACCTGTGGTCATCGAGAAACTTTGTGCAAAGCGGGATTCTGAACTACTATGTCACCTGGCTGACCATTGTCAGTGATGAATGCTGCTGGAGCATTCTCTGTTTGAACTGCTAACTACTTGGTTAATAATGACCCCCATTGATGCCTCAGTTGGCAGAAATCGGGGGATTTTGATGATGGTTGGGAGATCAGGAGACCATTGACAAGGTCCCAAGACAAGTTTGGAAGGGTTGGCATATCTGTATCTGTAAAACTGAGGTCACAATATACCCCTTATTGTTAAATATGGTAGAATATCATACAAATATCTTTAAACAAGATACCAATTCATAAAGATTTGTGGATACTGTATAAGACAGTGTCTTATACTGACTAAAATATAAGGCACATAACAGAATCTTCTTTGAATCTCGATGAAAATAAACCTCTTATGCTCCATCAGACATTGAATCCTAGGGATAGTCAAAGAGACACTTGCTTTCCTCACTACTGCACCTTAGTGTAAAAAAAGTTATTGCCCGTTGAAGGTAGTGAAATGCTTTGTCCATATGCCAGAAGTACTAATAAAGAAAACAAAAATACAAACTTTCATTGAAACTAAACAAATTTGGGTAAAGGTAAGATATGAATATTAGTATGATTTGCCCGTTACAGTATACATACTTACTTGTTCATAATTAATGAAAAATGCGGTTGGAAAATTATCAGCTATCCATTTAATCATTTTTTGTGTGTCCTTGACATCAATATAGACCAGTACACATTCAGCTAGAAACAGAGTTGGCAAAGATCTGTTTAATCCACAGGACAATAATTTTGTTTCCAAGACTGGCAAGTTTTTCAAATTTGCGGACACAAGATGATAATTTCCAGAGTGTATTTCAGCCTGGCTTACCATAATTTCATTGTCTGCAAATAAAGTATTTAAGTTTGAATATAAATTAAAACTGATAAATATGTGTGAATTGTAAAAAAGTGCATTTCAAGATATGTTGTGTAGACTTACATAGGTTATCCTGATACAGTTGGTACAAAAACAGCATTATAGACCAAAAAAAAAAAAAAATTTTTAACAGAAAAGAAAAAGAAGTCGTGAAAGTTGGACATATTTGGTTGGAAACTTAAAGTATGCACAAAAAGTTATGCATTTGTTAATTTTATGCTATGTCCAAATTCATTGCCGTAACTGGAAATGTATAGCAGATGTAGAACTTATGCAATCACAATGCTAATTATATACATTCCATATGCAAACATTGATATGGAAATAAAATCTTGTAAAACACTGATATAACTTTTTAACCTATATTGATTTCAATGCCAATGATTATACAAGACCATAAATTTATTGGAGAAGCCTTGCAAAGTGATAATATTTATCCAATAATGAAAATAAAGCAGTAATTAACAACAAAACTAAACTAGCATCCATTTGGTGACCTTCTCTCTGTCCTCTTCATTGAGATAGCCCTTTTTTACAATTAAATTCGGTGGAATAATTTACTTTCCTTGTTGAGAAATTGTTATAAATTTGTTAAAACATTTTTTCTCTTTTCACTGGGGAAAAATTATGACAGCACAGCTGTATATCTAAGTTTCACAAATTACAAATTTTCCCTTTTGTATTATTTACATATAATAGGGAAAAGAATATAAAAGAATATATACAATATTATACATTTACTGGAAGACTCAGAGTCTGACTTTATTGTGAGGAAATAAAAGGTGCAATTCATTAATACAACTCATAAACATTATAATAATAAAAAAAAAAGAAAACTTCTTTAAATTAAAATTATGATAAAATATAAATATAAATTCATCATGACATTTACCCTCAGAGGCAAGTACATCTAATAAAGCCTGCTTAGATTTGATATAATGACATTTTCTGATGGCCACCTGCTCACAGTCAACTTCAATAAAGGTTTTAGGGATCAGATTTTCGTTGTTTAACCTCCAGAACATGGTGTCAAACCCTGCACCAAGGTTAACTACTTGACATGCTCCTTTGTTTATCTGAAATGCAACAAAAAATAAAAATAAAAATAATTAATTAATTAATTAAAATAAAAAAGGCCTGATTACATGATTACTTTGAGATCAAGCAATTTTTGAAGTAACAGTAAAACTATTAATCCTCTTTCCCATCTCCTCCTGTGTGAGGCCCTTCTAATCATTTGGTAAATTCTACATGTACTTCAAATCTGATAATTTTTTTATTTCCAACTTCAATCTCTCTCTCTCCCTACCTCCCACTGCCTGTCTCTTTCTCTCTTGTTTTTTTTTTTTTTTGTGATTTCATCTTGCCACTCAGCCAAGTGGTGATGGTTTTAAGCCGAAATCGTGCCAAGAATGTTGACTTCATATAAGAAAAAGAGTTGCTTAATCAGAGAGGGTAAAAAATGGGACCGACTTTTATGTGAGAAATGACATCAAATGAGTTGACTTCCAGAGGATTTAACTGTATTATAAAAATATGAAGCAAATTAAATTGTTGTGTTTTTAAATGCTCAAAATACCGACCTAAAGAATTCTTGATAGTACCTCTTAACTCTCATGCTCTGTAAGTGTCTAGCCAAAATGAGTGAACTAGATGTACCTATAAGTCGAATTGTTTTATTTAAATGTAGACCTATTGGAGTGATTATAATGTATTTGTATATATAAAGGAAGTAGTTCTCAAATAATGAAATATACTGATTTTATCTTGGGCCTTTATTGAAAGGTAGAATTTTATAATCCAGTGTCAACAAACGTTTAAAATCCTCTGAAGAACATATATTGTGATTATAATCATTGTTTGTCAACAAATATCAGATTTATGAGGCTGTGTTCACCAAACTATCTCTCCTTTTAGTTTTCTTCGATTTCTATGAAATGTATTCACTGTACTTGTTGAACGGATCTGGAGATAAGACACAACCTTGCACATCCCCTTTTGATGAAAAATAATAATCTGAGGTTTCGTTATCTACTTGAAGGTTAATAAGCAGTCTATTTCCAGTATTGGTTTTGACTGGAGGATGGAGGGGGGTTTAAAGATCCTAAGAAATCTAAGAGAGAATATGCTGCACACTTGCTGGAAGATCAAAAACCAACATACATTTGAAACAAGCAACCACACATATACATTATCAATTTCGGTATATATATATTATACAGTATATTTCTAATCCCCTCATTCAAGGGTTAATAGCAGAGATATAAACTCTTCCTCCCCTCGGGGGTAGGTGCTTTAAAGGAGCACTAACTAGCTCTTATGGAGGTACGGTTGTTGACTGAAGGTTGATATTTAATGTAGGTATTGCTCTCAACCACCAGAACCACATTGGACATCAGTTAGCTCTGCCAAAATAAGAACTAAACACCAACCACGGCTTTAGTATTCAGCTGGGTGCCCCAGACCTACGAGTACATCTTGTCACTCTACTTCCTGTGCAATAAATCACCTCATCAACACGTTTTTTTCTTTTCTTTTGATATACTGTGTACTTGCGATCAGCACTCATGCCAAATACATCAACTATTCTAACAACTTACTTACTGCCCGTTACGCTGGCCGGCCGGCATGTAGGGCAGCAGCGAAAGACCTCCATCTTTCTCTTTCCAATGCAAGTTTCCATATATATCGAACTCCAAGAATAATGATGTCTTGAATACTTTCAGGGTTAAATTTTTTTAGAAGATTGTCGTTGGTGATATTATTTGACTAAAACATATTTTGTATTTTCCATAAACATTTGGTGTGGAAAGTATAAAGTTTATTTATGTCATGGTCTGTCATTCTCCAACATTTTCATTTGCATAGGAGTAAAGTTGATATAAGATACAACTTCTGCATATATATCTTTAGCTTTGTTATGAGGGTGTGTACTATTTTGTTGTCCAAACATGGTATAATAATTTTAAAATATTTTTTGCTTTATTCAACCGTTTATTATGTTGTTGTCAGCTCCTCCACTGCCTTATAAATATGAGAATTCATTAGTTGTTTGTGTATGCTTTTGTTGGGTTGCTGATGAGGACAGGAGAAGGATTTGGGATGTTTATAATCCTAAAAGTTCAGATTTCTAAACCTATCTGTTGGTCGATATAGTTAAAAGCCTTGTTCTTTCTTGCATGTGATGCTGTGAGTGGGACAATATATAATGGTAGCGTCAATTGTAACCAGATGATCCGGTCACAATTGATATTGTGTCAATGGTAAACGGATGGTCCGGTCACAATTGATACCACGTCAATTGCCTAGATTTTAGGCCTTTCTAATTCTCCACATTTTTTATCTTCAAGCCTCACAGATCTTTGCTAATTTGTTAGCCTACTAAGTTTCAAATATAGGGTACTCACTTTTATGAACTTCTCGACCAGGATTTGAATTGATTTGACTCTTGCATAATAACCACGATTTATTTCTGGTGCTTTTCTGGATGACTTTGGTACAAAATATGAAATATACGGGTCATTCCAATAACCTCTTTCAACTGCACATTTCTTGCAAGCAGCAGCATCATCATTTGTACTAATGACAGCTTCCTCCATTTTTTCCCTGCACTGACAAGATCTAATCTAGAATCTATCTAGATCTAGATCTCTAAATACTACTTCTCTGGATAAAGGCTTCACTCTTGATCTAGAATTCAACTTAGATCTAGAATCTAGATCTATCTAGATTAGATTCTAGCTAAATCCAGATGATCTAACAGTGCAGTGAACTCGTTCAGTTTGAGTACACCTCGATCCTAATCCCAAAATCTCACTTCTAGCCTACATATTCAACAAATAAGTCTGAATATTGGGCCTACGTAACAAGGGTGGATTGTCTTGTTTCGTTTCGATTTCCCTATACATTGTACAGTGTACAGGCTTAGCACTCTATTTTGGTCTCAAGGGATCTGTGGGGATGACTGCTAAAAACTGTAACTTCTTGGAAAGCACCAGAGAAAATCCTAGATCTAGATTATATATTATGAGCCAATATCGAGTAATAGAAGATAGTTCATAAGCGTAATTTCTGACTGAGATGTACAATCACCCGGTATCGCTAGGAGCGCGTAAAAATTCGTTGTCTATGGTTCGACATAGTGATTTGAGTGATTTGAGTGTAAGCTCGTACCCCACAAGCTACATTTCGATGAATTTGTTTATCATTTCAACTAATTGATGTAGACTTTTGAGATGTCTTATATTTCATTAGGATGAATTCAATATTTTTTTCACAATGGAAGCTAATTTTTCATAAATTGAATTAAAGAAAACTAGTCAGAAAAGTAAGGGGTTTTCTGCCTGCAACTAGTTGCAAAAATCATCGATGCGAAATAGGCCTACAGAGGATCTTTCATTCTTTCAATTTCCAAGAGACCATGAATGATAAAGTAATATTTATTAATTTTGTTCTTACCATATGCACTTTTTGGAATAGATTTCAGATATATCATTTTCGATTTAGATTACATCTAGATCTAGATCTAGATTATAGTGATATTATTCAATGAATTGTTACTTCTCTGATTTTGTTTTTTTAAATTATTTTTTGATTGGCAAGTAGTAGTTCACGTAGTATAGTAGTACTTTTAGTATTAGTAGAGATGGGTACATCCTTTAAAAGATTGAAAGCTATCCTATGTGAAAGTTGCTGCTTGCGACTCGAAGACAATATTTATGTAGAACAAAAACATTCGTTCATTCAATGTAAATCACCCATCTCCTCCCGTTCTTTTGCCCAATGAATATTCACAGGTACTTTTTCATTTTCTGTTGCTTTTACACTGCACTCTATCACACTGCTCTTTGTAAGTGATAATAATTTGTAAGCTCGTATATTATGTCAATCTTCCAGTTAATAGAGCTGATGCAAAATTATCATGATTAATTTTGATGTAAGCATAAAACATTAAGATATATTTTCTTTTTCCGGTGTCAAAACATGTAGTTTTATTCAAAACAAACATATTTCAGCAAGATTGTAACCATCAATTAATATAATTTATTTAATTTATGCAATTTTAATGTTTCCAACGACACGGATTCGAGTATCTATATCTATAAAGGAGGAGAGGGTACACACAATGTCATCGATCTCCTCCGAAACCACTGAATGGGCAGCTTT
>JASKDV010180609.1:0-11647 GCA_032466395.1 Aegires albopunctatus
GTCTTTTTTATTTATTTTTCCACATATGGCATGTTTATATTTGCTTGGATGCTTAATTCTGCCCAGCAAATGTTTTTTTAACAAATGTGGGCCCTTTTGGCAAATTTATCGACAAATTTTGGGGTTTTTTTTTGGGCAAAATTTGGCAAATTTTAGGCCCCAAATTGGCAAATAACGCAGATGACAGCAATATGTACTGGATTTGGATCCCATTTTGATCTTTTTGCCCCTATTTTACTCTGATCATATCACTCGACTCTAGATGTAGAAATGAGTAGTCTGAAAATGTGCTGAACTGTTAACAAGCTGCAAATCTTGTCCTTTATGAATTGTGTAACCTAATTGTTGGTCAGGGAAATGTAACATCACTTCATCAAAGCACCATGAGCACATCTACGATCATGGTTAAAAAAGCTATCAATACTTTTTAAATGCTGTTATTTATGTAACGTAATGCATTCAGAATGATGCTATTAAAGCAATGGATTTGATAATAAATGATATAATGTATAAGAACAGTGTAATTCTGTATTTGTATTGTTTATTTCATCTCTCAGATTGCTGTATAGGGAAGTATATATATGATAATATATTTTGTATAATATTTATAACAAAGTATGAATACACAAACAATTCAAAAATGCAAGTTTAAGTTAACTATTATGATATAATATGAAACCATACAGTACCATAGTTTTCATTTTGACTATTATCGTTTGTCATATTACTGTGGTTGAGCATATATAAAACCAAGATATTTCAAATGCATTCCTCTTTATATTTTCTTTACATTTAGTTGAAACAAGGACTATGCCAGACATTATGAGAACTGAATCATTTCTCTATTGCTCCTTGGAAGAATTTCCATTGGACTGAAACGAGTGACAAATCGTAATAGCATTGCATCATTTGTTAGGAAGGCCCAAGGGTATCTAAATGTAGAGATAACAATCAATACATAAGAAAATGTACTGCTGCAGGGCAAGCTTTGCAATTTAAAAAATTGTTTTTTTCAATTTAACAAGAATTATTATTCAAATAAATTTAACATTACAATTTGATCTTCATTCTGATGTCACTCATGATATTGGTATGTGTCAAGCAATATAAAGGGTTATAAAATAAACTCAATCTTTTCCTCCCCCTCCTCTCTCTTTCTTCTTCCTGTCCATAGGTCACGCATATGCAGACTACACACTACACATATACAATCAGCTGTGGCTGTTGAAAAAAAGGCACCAAAGGTATAAGGAATGTTTGATGTATGCCACTCTAAATCTGTCACATATTATATCAACAAAGAACATTTCATTCACTGCAAACCTGTGGCTATGGTCACTGTATGGAAACAAAATTTGAAAGGAAAAATTACTGTTGCATAATTATTCCATCCAAAAATGCCGGAATTTCGCTGGTGTAACTGTTGTTGAGTCTAATAAGTTTCATTAAGTAAAGTTGAACCATGACAGATATTTGTCCCCCTGCACAGAAAAATTCTATTTCATTTTGCATCTATGGTTATTATGGCCTTATTCAGGTTACCAGCAACTGTTGTCTTCTCCCTTCAAAAACTAATGTGGTTGTTGTGAAATTGTGTATCCAGCACACAAAACCAAAATATTTCAAACACGTTCCTCTTTGTATTTTCTTTACATTTAGTTGAAATAATGTGTTACCATATGGAAACAGTGTGAAGTTTAGACCTAGGTTTGGCTACATAATATACTACATACTTTGGAAAGTAAAAACAAATAATGTAGGCCCTATAAATATGAAGGAATATTTGATTCATATTGATGCAGATACAATATAATACAATGGAATGTGCTTTACTTGAAAGAAAAAAAGTTGTTCATGTAACCTATACCAAAGCATACTGTTTCTTTGAAGATTATTGAAGAACTCAAAAGTACTTTTATTTTTGTAATAAAACTTGGAAGTATTAAAATGCACAACAGTTTCATCATATAAGTTTTATCATCTTATTATGTTCAATTGTTTTGTTATTTTACAGTAACAGTGGTAAAATTCAGAAATTTGCTTCACCAGTTTACAAAATTATTTACAGTGAAACTCGCTTAATTGAATTCTTTGGGATGTCTTGATGACTTTGGATAATCTGAGTTCAAATTACGATTTCAATCAAAGGGAAATAACTGTGTATAAGTTACTTGACCAAGTGTCACCAAGTCGTTGGTCTTCGATCGATAAAGCCACAGCATTTTTTTTATTGATTTTTATTGATTTGTATGTATTCATATTAATGAGTTCCAACTTTTATTACCATGACTAGGGCCCCAATTAGGGATGGAGTGAAGTTGATGGATGGTTGAGACGCTTTTTACAGTCATTTATATTTATACTATGACTTCGAATTATTCGATTTAGGTCAGAAATAGTTTGAATTAATCAAAAAAAATTAAACAAAGCCAAAGAAGGAAAAGACCTAGATTTTGACTTTTAATTATGCGAGGGGCTGAAATTTACCTCCCAATTCTACATTCAGCATAAATCTGCTTGATAAAGTTGGCATACAGTGCGCACAACAACTTATATCGACATCGACTTTTCCCTTATATCGACATGCTTGATCAAGTCCCAATTGTTCTCCTCTTTAATGTCAGTAAATATAGTTCTCTACATCGACCTCTCTCTCTGCTTTTTTCTTATATCGACGTAAATCATCGAGCTTATTAGGCAAAACAGGCCCACTGACAAAGATTTATGTCTTTGCCTCTCAAGTGCATAATGCCTCCTGCTGGCAATTATAGCATGTTACATCACTTAGGAGTGACAAAGCCTTTGGTACCTTTGTGGTTGTGTAAGGAAGGGTGGGGGGATGGAATTGAAGGTTCAGCAGTGGGCATGAATCTATGGTGTGACCAGCCACTGAGTGCCCTAATTGTAGGATAGGGAGTGGCGGAGCTGAGCGGTAGGTGTGTTGAGGCCTTGAATCGCTAATGATTGGATAAGGCAGAATGAAAGGGAGAGGCTGTGTGTGCGTGTGTGTACGTGCACAATTTGGTACACACAGAGGGACTAGTATCCACCCACGTTCTTTTCACTGTCAGGTTGTGTGCAGAGAATACAATTGTTTCATTCAACTGTTGCTGGTCTAAGCACTCGCATAATTTGTAATCTCTGTGGCATGTGCGATTGCTTCCCATAAAGTAGGCCTATAGAACATTTTAATTTTAATACAGTATAAAACAATGTACATACATAAAAAAATGCAATTAATTAAAAACAGATTTCCTTTATATCGACTTTCTCTTATATAGACATACAAATTTTGGACCCTTGCATGTCGATATATCATTATATCAGGAAGCACTGTATATGCTTAAGTGTAAATGATATTTATTACTTATTTGTTTTTCTGGGTAACTCGTCTATGATGTATTGCAATTTGCATGAATGACAAACAGTCTGGCTGTCTATCAATTTCTGTTTTTTAATAATGGGAAGCCAATAAATAAGAGACAGACAGCATATATTTTTAAATTCATAAGGATGTTGTGCATGTTACATACCTTGGAGTTAACATATATCATAACAGATAACCTGAATAATTTTTGACACCAATAAAATAAGTGCAAAGAGACAGCTTATAATGCCTCTAAGCATATAATAACATGCATAATATATAATGTAATGTATATATATAATCAAGTAACTCAAATAACAGATATAATAAATAAAAGTTATTAAGTACAAAATGCAAATTCTGTTTAAAGAGATACAATAAGAAATGGGATTGTAGTCTAATAACCTGTAATTGTTATAATACAACAAGACAGAAATTCATAAATTCTTTTCTTGAGAAGTAGATACTGAAATAGACAAAAGAGAAAAAAACATATTCTTTAAATATATACATGTATAGATATAATATACCTGTACTATTATTACAATTTTTGCGTCAGTTGATTTTTGTACAAGGTCTTACCTATGAAAAGGAGAGAAAAGGCAAACACACTTTCCAAATTCCCGGGACATATTATGAATTATAAAACAAATTATGAATGAAATGTGGAGAAAATGAAGCTAATCAATATGGTACTAAAATCATAAAAATGTGGCTTGAAATATGCAACCGTGCACAACATCAAGAGTGTTTTCTTTTTTAAATAAGTAATTAGATGTGGCATTGACAATTTTGTGGTGTGACTGTGGGTAGGCCTAGGTGCTTTTTGATGAATCCAATAACATGACGAAATGTACACTACAAGCGAAGTAAAAATATAAACACTTATTGGCAAAGTAATCTGGATTTGTAAAGCACAAATTACTCACATAACATTTTGTTTGTGGAAATCAGTATGAAAGAAAGTCACCAGGATGATAATACTATATTATTTATCTCAGATCTCAAATCCTACATCCCTTTGTCACAGAATTCAAAAACCAATAAATGATCTATCTACTGATGAGTTCCTTAATTCGCATACAAAAGCTAATAAACTAATACCGATACATGTACGCTTCTCTGACTCTGAGTGCAAACATATAACTTCAATACATTCTTGTCGACCTATTCTGCAAAACATCATGTCATAGTATCTCATCCCTTTACATTGAAAGACGGGTTGTGTGTTCCCTTCTCAAACTTCAAAGCAGCTAGCACAAGCTTGTGGTATTTATTGCAGAAATCATAATTTCAATGATTGGTAAGGGGAAAAGGGGCTGCATGACAAAATAGAAAATGAACACATTTTTTTAACACACTCCATTGGATCATATTGCCCATAACATTAATAACAAATGTAAGATAACAAAATAAAAGTAAAGTGTCAGAATGGCATCAGCAAATTTTGTCATTGATATATTTCGTTTATAATTTGATATGCCATTATTCTCATCACATTTTCAATATCCTAAGAACCTCCTCCCTAAAAAAACAAACAATTAACAAAACCAAACCCCAGAATGAACAATGAAAAAAAGACAGAAAAAAAAGTAACACATTGCAGACAATCAGGTACATGAACAGCAGCAAATAACCACCCCCACCCCACCCCACCCCCTTTCCAATAAAACAAAAGGAAAGAACAAACACAAGAAGCAAACTAATGGTATGCAGTAGAAAAAAAAAGCAAACTATTGACATTCTAATTTAACAATACCAACTTTTCAAGCTTAATTTTACGATATAATAAAAAATGAATGAACTGAATCATGGGTCAAAAAAGTCACGTTAATAATGTAACTATAGAAAATGAAGATCTCTGGAATATTGTAATTTAATTTGTCGCTATGTTAATTCATAGCAAAAACAGTAGGTCTAATCATTATTCAAAATCATTGTTAACATAGATATATTTTATCGTAATATAATGCAGAGAATCTAGATAACAACTCAGATAATCAAAGTAAATAATCATATAATATACAGTATACATCAAATAACATAGATCTGAATACATTTATATCTTGCTTCTTTCGTTCAATATTATGAAGTGATTTCAAAGACATTTTACGCAGAGGAAAAGAAAAGAAGAAACATTTTCTTTGTTTACATTTGTTCATTTAAAAAGATTGACTGTCACATTTGTAAACAATACTTTGTATTCTTTATTGCAACATATTTTTGTTTCTATGGTAGGCCTATAGCCTCTTCTAATTTCAATTCAATTAGAAATAAAATTACATGTAAAGTAGACCTTATCACACAACCTGTCCAAATAAACTTATCTAAAGTGCACTTGTAGGCTTACTTGTGTGCTGTATAAATCAAAGGGTGACCTAGACTATCTTAGCACCATCAGTGGTTTCATAATGGCCTAGATCATCTTGGGACCATCAGTGGTTTCATAATGGCCTAGACCATCTTGGGACATCAGTGGTTTCATAATGGCCTAGATCATCTTGGGACCATCAGTGGTTTCATAATGGCCTAGATCATCTTGGGACCATCAGTGGTTTAATAATGGCCTAGATCATCTTGAGACCATCAGTGGTTTCATAATGGCCTAGATCATCTTGGGACATCAGTGGTTTCATAATCGCCTAGATCATCTTGGGACATCAGCGGTTTCATAATGGCCTAGACCATCTTGGGACCATCGGTGGCTCAATAATGGCCAAAGACTATCTTGGGACCATCAGTGGTCTCATAATGGCCAAAGACTATCCTGGGACCATCAGTGGTCTCATGATGGCCAAAGACTATCCTGGGACCATCAGTGGCCTCATGATGGCCCAAGACTATCCTGGGACCATCAGTAGCCTCATATACTCAATAATGGCCTAGACCATCTAGGGACCACCACCACTGGCCTCGAAATGGCATTAACTACCCTGGGACCATCAGTGGCTTCATAGTAGCCTAGACTGTCTTGGAAATCTAAGGACCATGAGTGGCCCCACATTGGTATTTATTATGAACAATACAATTCAATAATGCACATAAATTATTGAAATTACATGAAAGCAATATGACATAGAGAACGGCATACTAGGAAAGACTTAAGATGGTTTCATAACATAACGTTATAAAATTTGTTTGACTAATGCACTAGGGGACTCCAAAAGCTGTCGGACTGACTGGTATGGCAATTGCCACAATGAAGTTCTATCTTGGGGTTTGAGCCGATCTCTGTTGTCTGAAAATACAATGAAAATAAAAACAAGCATGAGGCCATTGTTATTAATCGTTCCACTCAACTTTAATTTTCATGTCCATGAAGTTATCTATGACAGTTTGACATGGAGAGAAATGACAAGGTTATTGGTCCTTCACTTTTCAACATCACTGAGCCTCAGCCATGAAATGTTCTAGTTCCTTATTACTACATTAGTCCGCACCTCCGCCAAGTATATGGACACACCAGGCTTTAATAGGCCAACACAGCATATAATAAAGACCCCACACAGTACAATGCCTCAAGTCATATAGACGTGCGCGTCTTGTGTCATGGGCATCACCTCCTTACTCCCACTCATCCCCATCCCATTCCGTCACTGGCAAGTGCTGTGGTCAGTGCCTCACCTTTCCCTTTTCCTCAGCAAGCGGCCATAACAGGCCTTACAATCATGCATAGTATAGCCAAGTTTGCGCTGATGTGTAGTGTGCGCTTCTCATTGCTGGCAAGGTACCGGTAGTCCCAAAAAAACCTTACCTCTTGTTTGCCCATCTTCACAAAGAAACCTAGATAGATCTTTATAACATTGACTTGACTGTGTAGTTGTGTAGGCCTACATCTAAGCTTCACGTTCATTCTCTCACTGCACATCGTAGAAGGTAGACACATTTACAATCAGGTTAAAAAACAATGTCTTTATATCGCTGACCGCCCCTTGTTTTTCTCTCTTTGGCTTTGTATTTTTATTTATCAACATTCTTATACATCGACATCAACTTCCCAAAGCATGTCGATATATGCAGATTATATTGTATAATCATCATCGATAATAGTTCTGACACATATCCCTTATCAGTTGAATGGGTAACGTGGAATGTTGTCCTAAAACTTTCCCAATAACTGCATCCACAAGTCATTCATTGGCAACGTTTCCTGAGGTAAGCCACTTTGTCCCACATGCCTCACTAGTCTCAGGTGTAAACAGAGTACTTGGCCCATAACAGCTGCCTTAGTCTGAAATTGACCCAAAATTTGCATTTGCCTAGCCAGCTGCAAGTTTTAATTGTTGTAGTTGCAATAGGCTGATAAAAGATATAAATCATTGGAAAGTGCCAACAGGCCTTGGCAATAGATGCTTTATATAAGTAAAGAGCGTTCTCATATAGCGTGTTCCCACTAAATGTGTTCAATTAACTAAACAGTTTCCCTGACAGGCCATTGCAATCCAAAATCCCTTTAAAACCCCCCAAGGGCATACAGAGGTGCGACCCGATGAAAGGCACTGTGCTCTAGCATACTGACAAGATCTTCCTCTACTTATAGCCAGGTATTCATTTTATACCTGGGTACAATGGGGAAATGCATGTAAAGAGTCTTTCCCAAAAATTCTTGAACCTGGGACCTTTCGATTACCAGCCCAAATGTCTACCACTAGACCTCAATGCAACACAACTCCAGTAGCATTTATAGATATGTGAGCACTTAAACTTTTTAATTCTAAACTTAATATTGTTATTTTACTCCTTTGAGTCATAAAAATACCCTACCTTAGTTCTTCTTCCCTCTCTCTCATTTCTCTCAATTCCTTTTCAATTTTCGATTCAGCGGTTTGTCTGAACTCTCGGTATGAAAATGGCGTACTTCCAGGGGCGGCTGGACTTTTCTTTGTTGAACTGGACTGTGGTTGGCTCTTTTGTTGTGATTCATTCTTTGAACTTTGTGACTGTGGAGCATTGGGCGACGGTGAATCTTTCTGTGCAGAGTTTTGAGATTGGGAAGGGCTAGTTTGTGAAGAGGGAGATTTTTTTGTTGTAAAATTACGTTTCGCAGTTCCATCAACACGATCTGATCCAGTTATTTCCAGGTATTTAGATACCCCTATGTGTTCTTCAGACGTGGAAATAATTTTGCCCTCATTGCGGAGAGTCATTTCTCTCTCTTTCTGAGCATCAACTTCCTTTTGTAGTCGACTAGAGCCATATTTTTTCATCAAAATGTTCTGTTTTTGTCGAGAAGCTCCTGGCACATAGGAATTCATACTCAAAGATTCAGGACTAGTAACGTAATTATTGTCTTCCTTCTTCTCTTCCTGTATTTCTGGCAAACCTTTCATCCTTCTTAGTTCATTTTCCCGCTCCCTGGCTAGCCTCATTTCCTTCTCAATAGGTGTCTCTGGTCGCACATCAGGCTTCTTGGTTTCACGTGCTTTGTTATCCTCGTCCCCTTCTGCATTTTGTTGAACCTTAATGTTACGAGAGGATTTACCACTGTCAGAAGAGTTTCTACGAACAGTGCCAATGAAGTTTTTGATTGATTCTGAAGAAGGCCCTCGCCGTTTTTGACGGGAATCAGCGGGGATAGCTGTATTTTGGGTTGTTCTTGGTGTGTGGGAGACATTATCATTGGTGCTGGGTGTAGAAGATACTGAGGGTGGAAGTGATGTCGGTTCTTTTTTCTCAATCTCGGTGCCATGAATTGACTCCCTTATCCTTCTCATCTCCTCTTCTCTTTCTTTTAGTTCTCTCAACTCCCTGGCAATAATGCTCTCCCCTTGATGGTGTGTTCCAGCTATGGCGTCTTCGTAAGTAATGTCTGTTGATTCATCTTTCTCGTTGTGATTTATGTCGGAGAAAACCTGGAGTTAGAATAGGTACAAAACAAACAAAAAGAAATGATTAATTTCATCTGTTTTTAACGTATTGTTTTCATCCTTTAATTGTAATATTCACTTATTAAATTATTATCATCATCTTTTAAATTTTATCTTCCAATAAGAACTGACAATTACCATGGAATTAAATTATCAAATGATGATATTTTACTGCCAATATTGTAGTATCGAAAAAGAAAAGAAAACAATATAACTAAATTATGAACCTTCAGATATACTTAAAATTTTGCTTTCTGTTATTGATGCCATTCCCCTCCTCGGTTTTTGTCGCTGACTAGGTAACTTAGAAATAATCATATCTCTTTCGACTATTTAAGATATCAACATGAAATAAAAATTAAAATAATCAGAATGAATTATTCTTTTAAATGCGTTCATAAAAACACATCTTGAATTTGATTGATGTGAAGGGTTTTCCTGTTGCACCACATATTTGAATTGATAACAATTAATAAATACCTGTTCCTGATCACTGGAGGATTCGTTATTGCTCACTTCAACCTCTGAGGGTGGGGACTGTTGTTGATGTGGTGGTGGAGTATAATGCATTTGTTCTGTTACTGCTTTCTGGTGCACTTGGTTGTATGACTGTTTTTGCAATGGTTGTTGTTGTTTTGATGGTGGTTGACGAGGTGTGAGAGTCTCCCGTTGTTTCAGAAGATCAGTCTCTCTCTGTCTCTGTAGCCTGATTTCTTTTTCTATTATACTCTCATTGGGATCGGAATCCTCGTCTTCCAGCACAAGTCCTCTCTCTTCCAACTGAAAGCAATGGAGGCATGGTATGGGATGAGATTGAGACCAACAATAATATATATTTTTTGGTGATTGATAATCATGAGATTCTTTATTAAATTCAACTCGCCATTTCTTATCAGCCTCATTATGTTCATTGTCAGTATAAAAGTGTTTAGAAACTCCTGCTGCAATTTTTTAGAATTATAATTGTAACTTCCCCCCAAAAACCCCAGCTAAAAACAAAAAACAAAAATAAAACGATAAAAAAATCAAAACAAAACACAGAAAAAAGTAAAAGTTGCTCCCAGGTCCCACTAAAGAATTCCCCAATACATCCATAACGTTATATCCTACAGCATTAACAAATACAAATTAGAACCTTATGAAGCAGAAAGGAACTTAAAAAAAAAAAAAAAGACAACCTGAATTGACTATATTATATTTATATACTGTATTATAATTTATCATTTCTAATAAACATAACGTTTGCAAATTTTTATGCCATACCTTTAAAAATGTGTAACAATAAAACTAAGCATTTACAAATTGTATTTTAAAATTTTAAACATTTTAAAAAAGTTTATTTATTTATTTATTTATTTTTTTTGGCGTATTGGCAGTAATACTCAACCCAGTTGAATTTTGTCAGTTTATTTGAAGAAGAAGAAGAAATGGTGGTACATGCATATACATATCTTAATCAAAATATTAACATGAGAGAACATTATCAAATAATTTCGCTTCTTTTGTGGCATTTAAATTCATGGGAATAATTCTTCTTGTCTTTGGCAAATTTGTCTTTATCATACTTTATGCCAATGATATTGGTAATGATGATGACGATGATGATAAAAATGATACTACATTGATAGGGTCTACTCACTTCATCATATCGGTCTCCACTGGTCAACAAATCTGGTCGTCGGTCAGCTTCGGTCAGTTCATGATAAGCAGGTTGATAAGCCTGACTTTCAGCCTCGCTGACAGCCTCGTAGGAACCAATCATGGTTTGGCCTTGACCTTTGGTCAGCTTCTCCTCTTGTTGTCGTTGCCTCTCCTCCTTTTCCCTCCTCAACATCTCCTCCCTCTCTCTGGCCAGACGAATCTCATAGTCGATGGCGCTTTCCGCCTCTCGCGGACCAGACGACATGACTTCCTTTTCCTGTGCCGATGCCTGCGAACCGGGAGTCTCCGATACTGGCGGAGCAGGACCTTTTCCTTTGGCTGGCAGTCGCACTTCCCACTTGGGCGTGGCTTTCTTCTTGTTCGCGGCCCCTTCTTGTTGCTGTTGTGCAGACGTAAAGATGTTTTCCCACTGCTTTCGTGTGGTGGAAAGGTTGGCAATAGACTCTCGGTCGATCTCCTCGGTTGTGTCTCCGTCTTTCAGCACGTTCTCACTGTAGAGGTTCACCGACGCCCCTTCTAACGGTTTCTCTTTCCAGCCAACTTCCGGTGGAGGCTGGTCACGAGCAGCGCTGTAGGTGAAACCGTAATCACTAGGGTTGGCGCTGACAGCGTTTCTACTCAGATCTGTGATAAGAGAGGAACGAATATAAAATAATAATAATAATTACTTTAAAAAATAAATCTGCGACAAGACATCAAACCAATAAATCAATACGGTGATTGGATTACGATACCCCCCCCCCCCTCCCCC
>JASKDV010180620.1:0-21806 GCA_032466395.1 Aegires albopunctatus
GGAAATATATGAACACCGTGTGTCCAGCGGTTTAGAAGATTAGCGGCAACACACACACAAATCCACACACAAGAAGTGGGATTTATATATATAGATGAACAAGGAAGCTTGTCTAAAAGTGAGAGACAGAGAAACAGAAGAATACATAAAATTAAAAAAATATGACTTGTCAGAAGGTATTATACCATTTTGAAATTCCTCATGACAACGAGCAACTTCTTAATTTTTATAGATTAAAAATATCAAAACATAATTCAAAGATTTGAGGACAAGAGCTTTATTTATATCGTTTCAATATTTTTTTTTTGTCATGAAGACAAACACAAAATACTTTGCAATTTGGCTTGAAACATTTATTAAAATTATTTCATTTAAAAACAGTTCTAGGATGCATATATGTATAATATTATAATACATGACAGAGACATTTATTTAAAACATTTTTGCTTTTAAATTTCATTCGACTTATAAGTATAAAGTAAATGTGTAAGAATGAGTGTGTAGCCTATGTGTTGTGTGAGTGTGATATAAAAAAAGAGAGAAAAAAGTCATTTATTTGGGTGGTCTTCCCATCCTTCATATTAATATCGTTAATTTCAGCCAATGAATCACATTTTACGTAATGGAAGAAATGGGTGAATATACCTTACTTTTGTTAGTGAACAAGTTGTTGCATATATTATAATTTGTTTAAGGGGAAGGGTCATAGCAATGACACTCAACTCAGATCATTAAAAAAAGAACAAAACCCAGACATTCATACATGCATTGAAAAGTTCATGAGTTGTAAGATTTAATAAGTTTTTTAAGCGATTTTATACATTCCCTTCTTTCTTTAAATCAACATGACAAGAATTTCAATAATACACATGTCTACATCATTCACAGCAAATGAAAATGGCATGACCAGGGGAAAAATCGGAGGAAAAGAAGAGGATGAGGAGATAACAAAAAGCACCTCAACTCAACCCCCCTTTTCTTTTTCATTTCATACAAATATTTCTAGATGTGGCAGAGTTTAGTAGAATATTTGACTACCAACACTGCATCAAATTGACTAAGCACTAGAAAACACACTGATAAGCTAGGGGCAGAGTCAGCTAGTTGAAGAGCTGCCTTCTTGATATATGGTAATAATTAATGTCATGAAATTTCATAAATGAAACAATATCAATACTTGAAAGATTATTTGGGTTCTTTAGTTGATTATTTGCTTATTTCTAGTAAAGATAAACATTTAGCCCGCAATGCTTTTACTTTCAGTAGATATCTTCTTTGACAAAGGAAGGAATGTGAAAGAAGTTCCATGATAAGTACTGTTAACGAATTGCAGTGCTAGTTCATCACCCTATCAAATTACACCAGGCAGTCACTTGATGGGTGCATTACCACTAAAATGTAAATAGCTAACTCAAGGTTCCACTTGTTTGAGAGTAATGATTTTTCAATTGTCGTTCCAAATACCGAGGAAAGAAAAATGTTCTTTATGGTCTAATTGGTATGAACTTAACAGTTTTTAATTAACTTTAAAAACCTAAAATTTGTTAAAAGTTTTTCACTATGATAGATTGTACTAATGAGAATTTTAAAAAGTTAAAAATGTTCCTTTTGAAAATTATTTTGAGAATTTTAATATCTGAAGTCTGAAGGGAAAGGACAAAAATCATGCTTTTAGTATTCATTAATTTTTAAATTAAAGTAATGAGCATATTTATTCTGTTCTAATGGCATTCAAAATGTATTTCACTTTTGTTATGATGTAAGCAAATGTTTCCTGAGCAAATACTAGATCATAGGAAAGTGTATTATAGCTAATGTGGTTGAAAATAAGCTTATAATAGTAGTCTATTTGCAGCAACAACAGAATTCTGTCTCTAGGCGTGAGACATTTCCACCGAGATATGTTGTTTGATATATAGATCACATTTGTATGAGCATCAATTCCAGAAAAAAGATTATTTCCATTACTTGAATATTTTGAGGGCAAAATCATTCTTTGAATATTCCTTTACTATACCTTTGTGCGGTCAGAAATTAAATCAGCAAGGATATTCCAACATGTCAGCATCAGATCAGTCACATAATCAGATGGCATTCTGTCAACATATTCATTCTTTATTTAAGCACAGCTTGGCCACTTCATTGTCATTAATTTTAACCACTAATGGATTCCCAGAGAACGGTGAGGAGAGAGAAAATAACAATGTATTATATCAAGAGTAAATGAATAAGATTTAGAGAAAGATTGGAGTTGCGCCTTAAAGTTTGCTTTATCTAGTTTTCACTTTATGAACTGCATAAAGTTTAATAATAAAAATAAACACCCAAGAATAGCGTATCCTATTTTTTCACAAAATGTGGTTAGATGGAGAAAAAGCCATTTTAAACTGAGGTGATTCTATACTGACTGGGGCAACAACGTTAAAAGTCATGAATGAAAGTCAATGGCAGAAGAGAAAAACCTTGTTGGGTGGGAAGAACAGTTAACTGTAACCTTGACGGGAGGAAAGACGTGGAAAGAAGTGAAAATCATGTATTCAAAAATAATTATTGTACAAGGCGAGGCAAATAAAAGTAAAATGTAATACAATTATGTCAAGAATCATAACAAGCAATCTAGCCGTGAAAAAGCAGCCTTTTTCATTCATCGTGAAAGAATTATCTTATGGTAATTTTTAACAAAGGAGAATTATATTACAAATTGTTGCTTCATGCTAAGTCATGTGTAACAATAAAAACCATGATTAAAGATATTATACTTGTATCGCAAGATTCCCTGCTGTTTGATTCAAACCATGAAAACATTGATTTAAGTAAATCGTCATCAATCTAAAATGTCTTAAAAAGTTACATGCTTGCCCACAGATGGCAATGCCATTATTAATAATTTTCAATGTTGTTGTATTCTGTATAGGAATTGTCCTCTATTTATATTTATCTGTTTGAAGTTTGCTTTTTGTTTTTTGCTGTTTTTAATAAAAGAGGAGAACTGAAAGAATTAGAATGAATATAATGTCACAACGCAATGACATTACTTTGAAATCTTCCTTCTATTTGTCAAAATTATTTACAATTCTTGAACAAATTAGAATTTTATCCTACACTTGAGCAGTCATCGTAACCACTCACTCACTCACTCTGCTTAAGTCTTGATAAAAACTATACAGAGCCAAAGAACAAGGAACTAATTTGTATTGCATCATAATGTGCTGACCAGGATTAGAGTTGTGCATTAAAGTTATAAATGTTCTATGTACAAATATCATCAGTATTAAAAACATGTTGGGGAAATTATGAATTATGAAAGCAAAAGGAGAATTCTGGCAATGGTGAAGTTTAATACTTCTGATCGGTGGTAACAAGCTAGGGTTATTAATAACAAGGTCCGTGGACTGACTAGCTCATCTTTATTGTTTATGTTAATGTAATTAAATAACATTTATGGAGATTTCTCCCATCACACACTTTATACATCATAAATTTCTTAAAAACAGCACGCTCCCTCCCTTCCAAAAAATGTATAGATATATAGACCAAGATCCTAATGCAATGTTCAAAAAATGATAATATCACCCTACTTAACATCTTTAAATTAAGACCTAGTTAGACAAGATCAAAACAAAAGTAGGTAAAAGGTGATGAAAAGCAATTTCTTTACAATTTGCCATGGCAGGCAAGGACTGTTTGGTCATTTTAAAAATGATTTCTCCTGTGGGTCTTGAATTTGAATAGAAATTGCAAGCATTGAGAGCATCTGGATGGACTTATTTCCATTGCCCACTAGTTAACGTTAGAAAATTATTTTTTTCCTTATGTTGGAGAAAATAGTATGCTATAAAAAACCTACGACTTTTTAGTTGAACCCCACCACCACTACTACTCCATCCTCTCCCAATAACAAAAATAGCTTTTTAAAAATGAGAGAAAAAAAATCCAACATGGGATGGTGGGTATATTGATTATCAAAATTCAAAGCAGGCTTTGAGAAACAAAACAAAACAAACCCCGAAAGATATGTTGTGCAAGAGCTTAAATAAATTTAGGAGATTTATTTGTTTGCAAATAATGAAAAAGTTTTATGATTCTCGTTGCTAACAAAAAATCAAAGGTAGTCAATACATCAAAGTAAGATGGTCATGTATACCCTCTACAAAATGAACCAAAGAGAAGAAAAAAATGAAGATATGCTCAAATTGCAACCTGTGGTGCTTTATCAAGAAGAGCTGCCTTTTGCGACAATTTAGCCACAACTCATATTTAAAATGAAAAAGGCATGAGAACCGCTGAGATTAAAAATAGCCCTCAGATTCCATGCCCTTAGATGTAAGTAGAGTCGCTGAAGATAATTCAGGTAGCTATTCTATCTTGGTTCTAGCTTTGTGAAAAGCCATAAGGGGGTGAAGCGAGAGGTTTATCATAGGAATTATCAATTATCAATTTGTAAAAAATTCATTGCCTATAAAATTTTGATTGCTTTGATGAGAAATGAGAATGTTATCCTCTTCGCAGTTTCACAGTTAAATAATAATATTAATATTAATAATAGAATACCCAAATAAATTGTAAACTAAACCCAAAAACCTTACTAATGCAAGTAAGTAAAATAGTAAGTCTACTTGTTCTTTTGACTTTGACCATACTTCTTCTTCTACTACTAGTTCTTTCGACTTTGACCATACTCCATTAAAAACAATTGATTAAAAAATGACTTGTTGTAGATGTCATTTATTTTTTTCTTAAGTGTGCAATCAAACAAATTCAATTTAAATGAATATCAAAGTGAACTTCACGACAATTAATTCATTATTGTTGGCATTAAAAAGAAAAAACAACTAAAAAAAAACCCAAGGTCAGATTGTTTTGTTTGTTTGACACACTGCGATACTGTATTTATCTTCTCCCCACCTCAGCACTTTTTGTTCATCTTATAACATACAAACCATATGAGCTGCACTGGTCAACATTACTAGAACCTGCTTGGAATAATTTATTAATGCTTTTAAAATCAGCCATGCATGCGAAATATAATACACTTTAAACACTGACCATACAAGAAAAGCACACGTTCTTTCAGTCTTTAAAATAAAAACTACCATGCTTACAATTTACCACGATACCTATACACTCAAAGCGCATACAGTATTTACCCTATTGAAATTGTTGGATGAACTATTGTCATCACCTGAGTGACACCATCACCATCATTTTCTTCTGAAAACTTGTTAATATTAATAGAAATGTTAGATCTAATTTTTTTTTAAACTATCTGCCATCCATCACTCTCCAACTTCTAGCAACTTGACACCTAATTAACTGAATAGCACGTATCTTTAAACTAGAGAAAGAGAAAAAAAGGAACACAAATCATACACTGCTGTTAATGTTTGGAAAATTAATTCTTTCTTTTAAATCATTTTTTCTGACTGGGAGACTGTAAGTGTAAGTAGTTGAATTTTGATGAAATAAGATTGTGAATGTTTTTAGGACTTCTAGTACGAAAAGGATTACCAATTATATTGATGGTGAAATTTCAAGATCAGCAATGGCACAACAAAAATCAACATAATAACGCACACAAGCACTGTTCAAAGTTTTCTATTTTTTTCAAAATATAACGCAAAGTCTCCTCTACACCTGTTGTATTATTGATTGTGACAAGTAATTTTCATGCCATCAACAGCTTGGTCACTTCTGACATATTCCACATTTTTAAACTGTTTGATAATTTTTGATTGCTTTTGCAGTCATTTTCATGTTTATAAAAGAATTAGAGAATTCAGTCTATAAAATGTGCACGTATAAAAAGTGATACTACCTATACATCATGATCTTACAAATTTCATGTTTGTTTAAACTATTGTCATCTTAACTTTTTTTTAAAAATCTAAGCCATTTTGATCATACAAAAAGTTTTAAACACTTCAGAAACCATTTTCTTTATATTTCTTAGAAAATGAAATTGTATCACATTGCACATAAAATTCATTATTAGGGATGAAAACATGTGACTGTACTTATTTGCAGCACTATGATTTGTTGATCGCAAATATGATACTATGGAGAATAAATAGAGCACCACATTTAAAAAGAATAAAAAGAAAAAGAAAAAGAAAAAAGAGGGATAAGAAGACATTTGAAATGTAATGTGAACATAAAAGTTTGTCAATAGTGGCCTAGAACATGTGAATAGTTATAACCTAATGGTCAACATCTTTCAAACAGTTTACCAATTTGCAATTACAATTTTTTTTTAAAACAACCCAACATAGTACAAAATCACAAGCACATTCCTAACTGAAAATATTTGAATCACTCATAACTTAATAAAACTAACAACATTAAACAGAATCAAGAAAATAAAATGTAAAAAGTCAACAAAAGTACATAGTTTCATAAGATATAATAAATATGTATAAAGAAGAAGAAACCAATCATAAGTTAATTGATATTTCTCACCAAAATGTCTTATATATGTCAAACCAGACACTAAAGAAGAAATTACTCATGATATATTAAAAACCAGTGTAGCATAAATAATATCAACAATATAATGATTGATGTACAAAGACTGTAAAAGATAAATAAAACCTTAAATTGTTTATGATTTGAGTCACAACAAAAATAGAGTTGCTGATTGGAGCTACCGGTATCCAAATAGTTGTGAATGGATAAACATGTATAGTAAAAAGATGCGGTGTCTTCCCCCTCCATCCCCTCTCTCTCTCTCCTTAGCATTTGGCTGATGGTGTCTAGCTGTTCCCCTCAAGTTATTTCAGTTCCAATGACAGAAAGAAATTAACTACTAGCATATCTTTCTTCTTTCCTAAATTGACATATGTGACCAGTTTCTTCAAACTGGAAAAGTCATGTGAGCTGTTTTGAGCTGGAGGAGTTTAAAAATAATAATATATCTTTCATCGAATCACAGAGCATGACGTTTCTAAACGATCAGCTCACTTTATTTCAAATATTCAATGTATTAAAGGAAATAGAGACATAATTAATAAAAGAAACACATTTTTCTGAACCCATGTTTCACGGAAATTGGTCACAGAAAAAGAAAATTTTGACAATTGTAGAGTCAATTTAGAGAAAGAGGTTGGACATCAAGCTGGATCAATCAGATATCAATAGAAAGCTAAGATCCTCCACTTTTCTGCCATTTTCAAATGGAAGGGCGTAATTACACCCTATCTTCTTCTGCAGTTACGGTCTTTCATGTGAAAATGGCAGTTTTCTTATCAGCTTATTGCATGGCCTTTCTATTATCTCTCCTGTCACAAGAATGACATGAATGAATGGATGGGAGATCAGATTGATGAATTTGAATTCTTTTGGGTTTTGCATGTAGGTGGAGCCTTTCAATTTCAGTAAGAGTAATGCCATGTTGTAGGAATCCCATTGTATGTTAATAGCTGGTCAGTCCTTAAATTTATGAGCCTTAGTGTTGAGGCAGGGAAAGGAACCAAATGGAAGCTAAATCTAAGAAAAACGGCTATGCCAAAAACAATGTGAAACAGTTTGTCATACTTAATGTTAGTTTTATATAACTTGGCTTATATGAGAAAGTTATAATGCTGATTTTTTTTTAATCAAGAATTAGATACCATCTTATACTAAACATATGCAAAATGTGATGCAAATTGGTAAAATAGAAAATGTTATTTACCCAACCATCTTTAAAATGGGTGAAATAGTTTGCCATTTTCTTAAAATGGGCTTTCTGACCTATCCCTATCGTACTCGGCATATCTTCATGAAGGAAATTGACATTAAATTAAAGAGCATGCCCCTATCTATCTTAGCATATATTGTTTATCTCCACACTCATAAAATCAACAATATTTTCTGATTAGAAGAAAGAGGTCACATATTTCAAGACATCTTTTGATTTACATTGTAACATATATCTTATTCTACAATTAGGGTATCAATAACAGGAGTTGAATACTCTGCAATAAGCACACAAAAAACAACCAAAAAAACATTACACGAAAAAATAATTGTCTTTTTTTCTCTCCTCCAATTCTCAAATCCCTAGATCGCATGATAATTCAGGAAAGCAGCTTGCCGATAATCAACAATTTTTAAACTTTAACAAAGGTTGGCTTCCACCATCAAATAAGAATAAAATTTAGGATATTTTGTCAGACATTCACGAAGGCACAAAAGATTTCTGCTCATGAGACAATGAAAGTTAAAATAAAAAAACAACGAAGAATAGAAAACACAAAAAAACAACCAAAAAAAAACATAATAATTTTAAAAGTTAGTAACATTTCTTTTGCTTTGGATTTCTTACCCTCTCAAAATTCTAACACGCTGGAGCACAACAATACCAATTCATGGATGTTGAGTAAAAATGACATGCTCTGTTGAATTATTTTTTCAAAGGCCAAAAATTGATAATATATAATAATAATAACAACAACAATAGCAATAATAAATTTAAAAAAGGGGGGTTTCAAAAACATCCATTCAAAAATTCATGGCACACATATAACCTTGAAATTATTTAAACAAGAGAACAATAATCTACAGAACGCATAACTTCCATTCATCAAAGCTTTCATTCTTCATCATTTTTAATTTAAGTTATTTTTCAGGCTGGGCTCATACAACTTGGCAATACAATGTATCAATCATGTATACATAAATCATGTCACTTGATAAATTCTCACCAAAGCTCAAATATAAGACAATTTTTTCAGTTATCTTAATTTAATAAATTACAAGGTCTCGTGTTTAATTTTAAAATACCAATATCAATTCATATAACAAATTGGCCATTTTCTGATTAAAAATATCTACTTGTGTTTTGCGTTCAATAGAACAGCTGATTTTCAATGACCTCTCACCACCCTTGGACATGATAGGCAATGCATAATTAATAAGAATTTTAAATCTAGAGTCCAGCAACTATGTCTGATCTGAGTGGTGAGTGGGTGTGACCAGACTGGACATGACTCATAACAATGTACACATAAAATATGATAAACTTATTTCCCTTGTAGTATTATTACCATCAAGAATGCATTCAAGTCAAAATGTGTTCATCATGCTTACTCCCAACTCATATTGACTCAACTGGCTACAACCAGAATAGACGGAGAAAGGGTCAGGCTCCTGCACTGTATAATATACTGCAGAGGGACTTGCCTATCACAGATCCACGGAAAGATGCTAACAAGGAAAGCAACGATAGGTGAAAGGAAATCCAGCCTTAGAGGGTAATCTCCTGCAAGCTGTCCCTAAAGGCTGTCGGTAAGCCTGGGTCATTCAGAATCTAGCTTAGGATTGGGATTCACGTTCAGGGAAAATGGCTCTGTGATCAAAAGTGGAAAAAAGAAATAAGACATTAACATATGAAGCATCTGAAGCATATCAAAATCAAGATAAAAAAATTTGAGATAAAACAAAGGCAAAGGCTTAACAAGCCCAGTAAGACTCCCCACAAAGAATTATAATATATGTAGTAATTGTAAATGATATCTGCAACGATGCTATTCATGAATTTCGTCTTTTATCTCCAATAAAGCTAAAAGATAGAGTTTTATGAACCAACCAAGTCACTCAAATGGGAAGAATTCTGGTCTGACAATAACAATATATATCTTCTCTTAGAGTTTTCCTTATTTAAAATGCAAAGCTTTTATTACAGAAAAATACTTAGTTTTACAGTCTCTCTTATAATTAAAAATATTAAATACAAAAGTTGACGTTGATAACAATATATAAATATAATTTTGGATTCAAGTCCTTCATGAAATCCATATATAGTGAGTTTTAAAATTCATTGGACTTAGATTGAAATATCGTCGCTGTCGCAAGCATTGCCCTAAAGTCCAATTCTCAGAATTTGGACTAACGCATAACGCTTACGTTACGACACAGATGATATTCTTATATCCATTAAATTGAAAGTTAAAAAATAGAAAAAGAAACAAAACGAAACAAACTAGTCCTAATTATAATCTAAATATCAATGAAAAATGATCAAAAACATTTGCCATTCATTTTGAATCAATCTTCGACACAAGGCAAGAGACAATAAAGAAAAAAAGATTGACAGGTCACAAGGAATTTTACAGGAAAGACAGAAGAAAAAAAGAAGAAGTTTCAAATGAATCTGCTCAAGTTTAGTTTTTGTCTATTTCTATATTTCCATGTACAAAGATGTAATCTTTACCTGTCTGCATATATATATATAGCCTTTAAATTACTGCTAAGTTTATGCAAACTGGCCCTGTAATGAAAACTCATAAAAATACAAAATGGCATCTGTACACTTTTATCATTGGATCTTGCTGCTGCTGCTGCTACCTGGTATCAGTTAAGATTTATCCTTGTTGATCTTGTTTATGAAGGTATTAATTGATGTATTATTGGGCTTATCGTTAAAATTGAATAAACCAAATAAGTAGAAAAAACAGAAATTTACATTAAATTATCTATTGTATGTCTGATGCATATATCTGTAAAAAATTACTTCAGAAACTTTTTACAAAGTTGTACAAGTGCAAAGACCCTATGATGAAAGCAATGTAGAACAATTTTGGAAATTTTCATCTAAAGTGTGTGTTATGTGACTTGTACCTGATCAAAATGTCAAACCTATTCATTTCATATTATAATTAAAGTTACAATTTCTACTCACTAGTCAAAGAATCCATTGTATTTTCCTTGCAATCAACAGCTCTATGTCCAGCCTGACCGCAGTTGTAGCATCCGCTCTTGTTGTTACTGCCATTGTTACCAATAATACTGCTACCATTGTTATTGACAGGGTTTTGGAGGCTACTATTTGAAGTGTGCATCTGCGGGGGGTATATGTTGTTTCCATATACATGAATGGGAACCTGCCCTCCACCAAGTTGAGGTGGAAATCGTAGATACATTTCTGGAGTAAAGCCGTTGGGAAATGCTGGATTAGAGGAATGGGGGTAGGGAAAAGGAGGGGGCATGGCTGTCACCAATCCATTGCTGTGTCCAGGAAGAGGGATGACATTAACATATGGCTGATGCTGTGGGATGAACACAGATGGTGCGGCAGAATCACAGTTGAGAGAGCCAGTCTGCTTGTTGGACAAAGGGGGACTGGGCGTTCCCGAGTTGTTGGGGCCAGCTTTGCCTGATCCTGGGGCCATGTTATGACTAGGTGGACTTGTGGGACTGCCATCTTGCCTGGTCTCGACCATGGGTTCACCATTGCTAGTGATGTAGCCGCTCGAGTTTTGGTCAGACGAGATGATCGAAGCCACGGGGGACGGAGAATGACTGGTGGGGAGTGGTGGAGCAGCTGGATGGGATTGGGAGGTCGTGATGACAACTGTGGAGTTGGCCATGGTGGTCAGGATATTTCGGTGGGGTGGCATGGTTCCTGCTAGGTTGGGATGGGCATAGTACACCAATGGGATCATCTGTAAACCGTTGCCAGCCTCACTCACGATGTTTGGCGGCATCGAGTGTTGACCTCCCGCTGGGTTTTGGGCACTGTTGGTGGCCTGGAGAGTTGGGTGGCTTGGCATGGAGTTGCCTTGAGTGACTGGGATGGGTGGGGGCACCCTTGTGTAGTGCGGGTGCATGACCGGATTAAGTCCATTTCCGTTCTTGTTCATGTTGTGAAGGGTTTGTTGGGGTGTCAGCTCCAGGCCTGGCATGGTAATAATATTCTGATGCCTTGAGGGGACCATGTGGGTGGGCTGGGCATGCTTGAAGGCTCTTGTGTTCAACATACGAGGGGGTATCACAGAAGAAGCAGGAGGGGCCATAAAAGTAGGAGAGTCAGACGAGTAACCATTCACTAATGTTGCAGCCACAGTGGTAACTGGAGCCAGGCCAGGAGGGGTATTGCTATCCAACGCTGGATCTGCTGCTATAGGCACTGGGATATGAGGCATGAGAGTACCAACTTTCTTCTCCAAAAAGCCTGGTGGGGCAGTGTTCTGGCTGATGATAGGCATGGAATTGGACATGTGAGGTCGTCCATAACCTTGGTTTCCAACAACCATCTCTGTTCCTTCAACTCCTGCAAAGAAGGCAATAAAAAATGTAAATGTTAAGCCACAGCAAAGCACTGATTACATGATTATTTTGGTTTCATCCTTTTTCATTAATGATATCAGCAAATTAAGGTCAAATGAAAGTTCTCATTTCAATATCATTGTTCTGAAATTGTTTATTGCCATTTTGCAGGTACAAAGACATACAATAGGAAAGTTCTTTGGTGTTTACTATAACATATCAATCTCTCTCTCCTCTGAAGTATGAGAGCTAATCAATGATATATAAATATTAGAGTCCTTAAGGTCTTACCTGACACTCGATCATCCTCAGAGCCTGAACTATCTATTTGTAAGGCGCGTCCAGACTTTAATGAAAGGGCATTTGATGAAGGTAATGCTATGCTAGAGCCGCGGGAAACATGTGGTACTGGGGAATTTTGAGGTGAGTCAGATGGATGGAGTGCTGGGCTTAAGGAAGGACTACAGACTTCGGAGTTGGCGGGAGAACTCTCCCCTCCAACGGTATGTGGTTGTGGAGATACTAATGATGAGACAGGGTGGTATGGTGAATGACTGCAGGGTTGACCAGAATGAAGGAAGGCTTCTTGAGATGGATAAGTAGGCCATTCAGGGTTATGGAGAACTGGTTGGGCTTGATCAGACATGGAAGAATAATTGTGTGTCTCTAATGACTCACTGACATCCTGAGAGTTGTACCTGTTGTTTAAGTAAAAGAGAATAAAAAAGTCATTTCTCTCCTACAATTGACTTACTTAAAAATCATCTATGATGTTATTGGTTAAATCCATGTTTTGCTTTCAATTTAACCCACTCCACCTTGATAAGTAACGTTATGATCGTGTGCGGTTCAATTTGTGTGTCCAGTCAATTGAGTTCTTAAGGTCAGAGATTTTATTTCAAGTGTATCAAATGTGGTAAAAAATATTATCAATTTTCAAAGAAAGGCAAAAATGAAGAAAAGCCAATTAAATGAAAACATCAAGCCAAAGTAAAATTAAAATGATTAATTGGCTAATCTACATTATGCATGACATTACTTACATAATTTGATCTAATTTGGATCTAAGCTTGTCTTGGGCATCTACTGGAAGACCTGCTTTTGCTAAATCTTCTTTACTAAAATCCATCAGCTGAAATTTAAAAATAGCAATTACTGAAACATGCCTCAAGAAAGTTTATTAAATATCATAAAGAATTTGTTTCAAGCATGAAGTTTGAAAAATTGCACTATTTATTAACTGTTGATTTATGCACTGTAAAACAATTCCATTTTTTATTTCAAGATCGACCTTTCTCTATCCTTAAATTGGCATTTATGATTCAGAAATTGTTATATATCAAAGAGAACCAACATAACTATCAAATTAAGATAAGCATATTTTGTAAGATCCTGACAAATACATGTATAAAAAAAGAGACATCAAAGGGGCCAAGATCGAAACAAGTTCATAACATAACCTTATAGTTTTGTAATGTAGAGTTGAAATTGACTAATACGCCTTTGAAATAGGTTATAACAGGTAAACTGAAAGCATACGCTTTATTATTATTTGGGGGTACTAAAACTAAAAAGATCTAAGCACAAAATCAATATACTAATAATCATCATTTCACCTGTTCAAAAGAGTAACGGCTCAGATTGTCTTGATATTTATTGAGGCCACATACATTAAGCAATTGAACAACCGATTCAGGAGGAGGAGCCATTTCATCACCCCCAACATTCTGTTGGCCTCCGTTATTACCAGCAACAGTTTTACTGTGATTCGTAACAGCTTTGCTGTTGCTAAGGGGGGAGGATGGTCTTGAATTGGCAGGTGATGTGGTGGATGAGGACATGTGAGAAGTTCTTGGAGACGTCGCTGCCAGGGTGAGGCCAGGATAAGGACAAGGGATGTAAGGAGTCATTCTGCAAGATTAAATAGGTTTGATTTTGAGGCATAGAATAATCAAATTCACTCAAAGGAATGAACATTTATAATAAGCAAATCATCATAATAATCTACAGAACAACATAGAATGACACTATGTTCCAGCTAGGAGTGCTTTATTTGAAGTATACAAACAATTTTTTTTTTATTAATTCAATAAACTTTGTAAATTTTACCTGAACTTTTACAAATTATGTTTTTATTTATAATCAAAGAGGAAAGGTTTTTTGTGAAATTTGTATTATATCATCAAAGGGCAGAGGTTTTATTCAATCATGTTTATAGACTATTAGACCATCGATCCCCTTGAAATTTTACCAAAATATAGATATCACTGGGAATAGACTTAATTTTTAAAAACAAAGTGTACCTAAAAAGATTTTTTTTTAACGAATTATTTGTCCTAACATGTAATGCAATCAGACTTTGTATTAACAATTTAAAGGACCAATCAGTCTGGCCCACTTGATTTGCAATGTAAGCATTTTGATCTAGATATAGATTTGTAACTATTCATATGAACATAGCAGCACTATACATAACATGAAGCAGTTGGACTGGATGTCCTAAGAGGAACAAAGAGCTAGAAATAAAATTGTCATATTCTTTAAAGCAATTAATGGCCAAATAGATATCCCTATGAAAACTTATTTTATCAAATTAAACCTAAAGCACTCTATATAGTACCTGATAGGTTCTTGACCATATTTGCATTCAAGTACTGGAGTTCCTGAAATTAAAAAAAAAATTCATTCAATATTTTACAAAATGGGAAAATTATCCAGTACAAGGGGGACATCAATATCAAAAAGTATACACCTTAATATCATGGGGAAAAAAAAAATCATCTTCATTTCTACAAAATGCTGTTATTATTTGTTGGGTTTTTTCTTTAAACCCCCTCCACTTGTAAACAGTTAAATAATTGTGTATATCATATAATCTATGAATACATTTTAGTAGTGCATGGTACTTATACAGAGGAATCTTTAAAAAAAAACTTAGAGAAAAACAGAGAGTAGAACATACAAGCAGGATAGTTCAAGAATGAAAAGGATTGTCAAAATCACATTTTTAACCCAAAAAAATATGGAACATAAAATATGGGACTTACCACCAAGAAATTGGAATCTTTGAGCGTATGGATGGGAAGGTATTGCTCCTTGGTTGCCTATGGCCATAGCTTGAAATACTTGTTTTCCATTGCGGAGAGGTTGAGTTAGAATATCAGATTCAAGGACAAAAGCAGGAGCTTTCAAGAGTTCACTAGTGATTGAAAAGAAGCAAAACTTTAGCAACAAAGCACAAGCTATATGAATATGTGTAAACAAGAATCACAATTGAAGTATAATTATAAGAGTAAGAAATTTTAAAAAGGAACTCAATGATAAGCTAGGACATTGATTACTAACAAAATGTTCATGTGTGACCATCTCCAGATCAATTATTCATTATTTATATCTTCAGAAGGAGCAAGCAAAGTGATCTGATTTGGAATGTCTTGCTTTATCTAGTTGAATTTTTTATTTATCTATTCTTGTTCTAAGCATAGAATCAGATAAATACATCAACACTGTACATGACACAGAAGACTATGTCTAAGTTCCACAACATAAAAAAGATAAATTAAAAAATGGAATTATATAATATTTATATTTCCTTTGTAAACATTTGCTGACAAAATTCTAGAAGTTGAGTAATGAAAACTCACTTTAGATATGCAATGAGGACATCTTTCTGCTCTTCTCTGCGATAGCGATGAGCTGTGGAATATCAAAAATTCAGAATTAAAAATAGCAAGCAATACAATACTTCCAGACTAAATTATATACCTAAACAAGTAAAGTTCATGAATTAAGCTTTTTTTAACTAACGCATCTCAATGCATCCTTAATGTAAAAGAGAGAAAAGTAGGTTATAAAATCGTCACAATTAATTACAGTCACTGCTTGATTGGAGAATAGGAGAGACACTTTATCCAGAGTACACAGTGGACCTTGACTCGCCTCTCATATTCATATTAGCTTGAACTTAATTTACAGTTGGTGTAAGGGAATAAAAACTGAAGGAAAGCCTCAGATTGATCAAAGCTGTCATGGCTCTTCCCCTCTGTCATTGTCTTATTCAATTGCAATATGGGACCGGCAAGCTTGATATGGAAGAATATGGTCATGATTTCACTCTTGTATTGTAAAATAACTTGATAAGTGTCTGATAAATCTTGCTTATATTATAATGGTTATCCATAAGTTGCACACAGGATTGTTTTGAAACTGTCAACTAACACCAACGCAGGTGTAATAAAAAGTAAAGTGTTTGACACAGCAGTCACATTTGGAAGAGAAATGGGTGTTTAAATTTAGAGAAAAATGAAGTTGATGAACGTACTCCAAAAAAGAATTCTTTCCTCTTAGCTGTGGACCCTTTCCATTTAGAGTGGTAAAACAGCGAGAAAATTCTGTTCCCCAAGATTTTGTCCTTATTTGCCAGGATTCTGAATAACCAAGGTTCCCACGAACTGAAGAAAGTTCTTTATGAAGAAAGTATGCCAAATATAGTAATCTTAAGAAATAAATTAGAAATTAAATTGTAGAGAAATTATTTCAGGTTTTTCTTCGGTCGATTATCATCTGTAATTTTAATTTCACCTGGAAATTCTGGCATAGATGCAGCATGACATGGCCATTCTGGAAATCTGTTCACAAGCTAAAATAAACAAAATTTAAAAAAACAAAAAAAAAACCAAGTTAGAAATAATTTCTATATAATGGCATTTGAAATAAGAAAATTGATTAATTTTAATAATGGAGAAGAACAAATGAACAGATCTAGACAAAAATCAGCATAATTCTATTGTCAAAAATTCTAAATAAAATTATGACCCTAAGGTATTATAGTAATGCAATACGACCCATCTTAAAAAACTTCAGTAATATATTTAATTACAATTACATTCAATCCACATTTATAAGGCTTATTAATCACATTTTTTTCCCAATCACAATGGCAATTTCATAAATCTAGACGAAGATCATCCTTTAAGCATACCTTATGATGGATGTCCTGAAATTCCTTGTATTTCATGAAAACCTGTGTGATTTCCCCAGTATTCCATGTGGTCTAAAAACAAATACAATGAAAAAGGGTGATCTTTTAAATTCAGTCCTTATATATCGATGATGCAAAATCAAACTCATAAAAAAGAACTTTTAAATGCTTATTATATGAATAACATTAGACATAATTCCTTAATTTTTTTAACTGTTATATACTGGAATGCTTTACTTTAAATTTTAATCCAAAAAATGCCTTAAATTTTGATAATATAACTTTAAAAAATTATTGGACAATGAAATGTTTTTATCTCTCATTATATGATTGTAAGTTATCATTTATTCTTCTTACACATATTTAATGACTTCATCAGGGAATTTTAAGGCTATTTAGCCCTTAACCTGATGTTGTATTGTAGGTCTGATTAGGATAAAATTAAAATCTTACAAGATTCTGGTAATATTAAACTATACTTTGATACTTCCTGTCCGTTGTTAGTTTGTAATGCTTACATGAATTTCGTACAGCGGAACTCCTTTCTTGTTTTGGTGTTCATCTTTGGCTTTGTAACCTTTCACTTGGATGTATTTAATTTTAACTGTTTGAATTGAAAAAAAAAAAAAAAAAAAAAGGTAAATAAATGTAAATTCTCAAACTCAATGGCTCAACATTAAGACTGATTAAGAGCTACACTTTTTTTCCCCCAAAGGCACATATGAAGCATTCCCACTCACATCTAAAATCATCCATGGACCATAGAGTAAAATGAAAAATTAAACGATCCAATAAATGCATTTCATGATACTCCATTTTCCCACCATAAATGGTAAAGGAATACAGACTTTTTCTTCTAACGTCATTTACCAATTTGGCTGAAATTTTCTGTGAAGATCAGATGATTATTTAATAAATAAATTTTAGAATTGCTTCGTTAATAATTTTGACTATTTCCACTTCTTATACCATCCTACTCTATACAATTGGATTCAAACGTAAATAAATGCAGATTTGTAAGAAAAACTCTAAACTGAAATGATACTGACACCACCAATACTTTTAAATACATAATAATTATCTTTAAATGATAGTATTCGCTGAAATTAAACCAAACAGAAAGCCAAATAAAAGGCTAATCTAATCGAAATCTTTGAGATCTTATCCGATGCCCATAAGAAAGCAAAACCACAAAGTTCAAGATTCTGTGTGCCCCAAAAAACCAGTAGCCTGACAAAAAGTAGGCAGTGGTTTAAAGCCATGGTTCTTTCTTCTTCTCCTCTTTTTTTCCCCACCCCCGGGTTTTTCTTTTGTTCTTGTTCCAAATTTTCTTTAAAAAGAGAAATAGAGGAGTGAGGGAGGGAGTGGGTTCTATTTGTCTGTTGTGGTTTTTTTTTAGCATTGTTTCTTTTTTCGTCAGGATTATTCATAAATTAATATAATGTAAAACTTTTCTTCTAGCTCTAATATCTACTTAATAATTCAGAACTTTACGACATAGCATTCACATTGTCAGGATAGGCTCCCAAAGTACACAACAAAACTCTCTGAAACTTCACAGGTAGCTTGACGAACATCAGTTATAGGCATATATAATCAATTTGATTAGTGTTTTCTTTTATTATGGTACATTTGAAAACAACAGTCCTATTTTCATAATACGACAATCTAAAGTACGTCTGGGTCTTAGCCTACTTTCGCCCGCCAAAATAAATATCGAGACTTCTGTTCAGTTTAAATCGACGTTCTCATTCAAACCTCGGTATCATCAAGTAACTGTTGTGACAGCACCAAGATGGTAAGTTGCAAAAATCTAGATTCTAGGCATATATATTGATTGCTTGTTAGTAGATTTAGATCTCTATAGAACTATAGATCCAAATATATCTCCATAGATAGATCTAAATTTCTCTCCACAAAAAGTTATATATTTGCCGTTCAAGCAAGTTCTAGATCTAGATATAATATATAGTCAAAGTAAACCCAGTGTCTCAATACGGTTTGGAAGTTCTGACCAGGGGTACCATGCTTGTATACACATTCTTCCTGCTCTGTGAACGAGGTGTATGTAATACATTAATAATTTTTACCTTTTTCAGGAGCTTCATACATGTAGGGTAATCTGTTACAGAAAGCCATAGGACGACATGGAACTCGTGGATTTGGAGAGGGTAACGGCAAATTAAGTTGACTTTCATTGTTATCCTTGAGAAAAAATAAAATAATAAATTGTCATCAAAAAAGCAAAATAAAGATGTTCCTTGATGAAATATTATTACAAATAATCAAAATCATGACAAATTTGTCATGTAGGGATGTTCAAAATGAAAGAGAAGACGGAAGAATTTTATTTACAAAGGGTAATTAACTTAAAAATTGGGATTTTTACTTTGAAAGGTATCAGGAAATTTCACCTTGAGTAAAAAGGCAACTCTGCTTGGGATCTCTAGATAACAATAAAGTAGAGTAACAACAACTAAGTAGAATAAAAGATGATGCATGCATTATATCAGAAAATAAGAGACTGCAAAATAATGCCATTAAAATAGCAACCATGCTTTTGTCTCTTGATTATAAATTATAATTATTTATTATCACTTTTCTTAGGTCTAGGATGAACAGCAGGTGCCACAAAGTAAGGTTGAGTATAGAGAAGTAGAATGTTATTAGGATGAGGATTTTAAAATAAAATGAAACTTAAAACAATTGAAATCAACTGATAAACATGGGACAGATTGTAGGGTAACATGCTGATTCCAACTAACAGAGAGGAGGAGGAGGGAGAGAGAAAGAGAAGAGAAAGAAAGAAGAGGGAGGGAGAGAAGGTAAGATAGAGAAAGTGAGAGCTTAAAGAGTTGAAATAATTCAACCTTTGAAATGCTCTATAATACTTTTTTAGGAGTTAATTGCAACCAACTGACCAGGCCAAAATTACATGAATAGGAGGAGCTCACTGCTAAAGAGAGCTCAGCCTTCTCTTCATTCAGTCACAATCAAAAACAAAGAGACAGAGGTAGATCTAGGAATCAAGATCAAAAATAACATCCCTGGGTTAGACCAAAAATAAACCTTACCAAAAACAATGTTGTTGTATTTAATTTACTCGTTTCCACTACTACGGCTACCTCAGACTTTTCCAAGACTGCCTCATAAACATCCAAGGGTTCTTTCACATATTAATGCAAATATATGGGACCTCCAGGATTAAAGTCCCTCTCCAATATGACTTGGAACTCATTATATCCTAGCATCTTAAGGAAGGGAGCAAAAGGAAACCCTAAAAATTGGATTTTAAATTCAAGCCTGCAAGGGTTTGAACCAGATCAGAGGCCTTTGGCTTGGCAGGTAAGCACCTTAATTACTGAGCATTTCACTCCCGCCAAAAAACAATGAAAAGAAAAGTGAGATGTAAAAGAACATCTTGAAGCACAACTGAAATAAAAGTTTTGATTTCCACAAAATTGCCATTTTGACTTCGAATTAATTTTTTTTAAAAACTGACATTGATTCAAATTATCAGTCCAAATGTAACAAAGCCAAAGAGAAATGAAAACCTCACTCATTGCAAACTTCAAATTTTAAAAACAAAATTTGGATCAAGTCACTTTGTCGTAAATGACGCTATCCTCTATACTACCCGGTATGTATGAACTGCAACTTATTTCTTGTACCGTTGCTCTTCTCGATTCTTATTCAGTTACAAATCAAAATAGAGAGAGGAGAATCTAAGAATCAAGATCCAAAACAATATCTATACACCCAAAATAGACCTAACCAAAAACACAACATATAGAAAACCTAAGAACAAAAAGACAGAAAAAAAACAACTATGGATGGACGTTTCAGAGATACAAAGTTATGTCACAATGATTCAATCAATCTAGAATCTAGATCTAAACTCTATTGAAGTGAAAGCAGACTGCTTCAAAATCGACCAAATCAGAATTAATAACATTAGAGTTAAGATCGGCAGGTTAGTTAAAACTATAAATAAACGTGAAAAAGTATTACACGGTACATGCTTGCCATTATTGAGATACAACTTTGCTCTAAAATAAAAAAAATTAATGAGATGTAACAGGAGCAAGGGGTTGTTATTTTGACCCTCTCTCTTTGCTGATCATTAAACCCCCCTCTCTCTCTCTCTCTTTTTCTCACATTCACACAACCACGCATAGGCCTACTCTTTTAACATTAGATGTCTGAAGCGGACACTAGACAGACTAGCCTCACATAAACACATCACTTTTATTTTTTAATCAGAAGTACCCAACTAGCCTTTTAATCACCTGTTATAATCTTAAACAATTGTTGTAAAGATATTTTACCATACAAGAATTGTATTTGAGAAAAACGGAATGTAGTAATATGATTTAAAATAGGTAGCGTCAATTGTGACCAAGTGAGTCGGTTACTGGTACAATGCTCAGAAAGAAGTGATGGTTTAAATCATAAATTACATTCCAATTTTCTCAAATACAATCCTCTTATTATTATAAAATATCTTTAAAAGGATGATTTAAGCATACAATGGGTGATGTGTGTTTGTATGAGGCTAAGATTGTCTATTGTCCGCTTCGAACATCTTTCACAAATGTTCAAAGAGTATGTATGTACAATGACATATATATATATATAATATGTATACAGTGCGTGTGTTAGAGAAAAAGAGAAAGAAAAAGAGAAAGAGCAAAGAAAGAAAAAAAGAAAGAAAAAGAGAGAGAGAGAGAGAGAGAGAGAGAGAGAGAGAGACAGAGAGAGAGAAAGAGAGAGAGAGAGAGAGCGAGAGAGAGAGAGAGAG
>JASKDV010180621.1:0-12554 GCA_032466395.1 Aegires albopunctatus
TCTTCTAAAATCTGTTTCTTCTACTTCTGCTTTTATCTTTTCCCTCGCTTATCATCTTACTTTTTCATGGACTCTGAAATAACCCTAGTGGTTGACTGAGCCCTTAAACTTAAATTAACTAACTAACTAACTTGACAACAATTCTCTTCTTTCCTTTCTTATTCTCATCTTTTATTCCTAACTTCGAGTCTTGGCTCTTCCTGGTATAAAAGAATAGCCTGGCGAAGTCGTTAAACCTCTTTTTCTAACCCCTTTTCATCTCTTCTCCTCTCCTCTATTTCCTTTCCTTTCTAACCTCTTCAAATTCTCTATCCTCTTCTTTCCCCCCCTCTTATCTTATATTTTCAAAAGGCTACACAAGCTTTAACTAATTATAATGTGAAAGTTTCAATGAGTTTTCATCCTGTTTATGTTACTTTGTTTTTTGTTGTTATTTTATTGCAGTGAAGGGAATGGGGGTTGAAGAGATGGAAAGGATCAAAATCCAATATTAAATTTCATTTTGTTTTTATTAGGCCCATTTTTGTATGTGGCATCATGGTTTGTGAGGTTGGCCTTCGATCAAAGTGAGTTCAGTACTTGATATAAGCAATTATGAGATCTGTCACTATGGTAACCGGAAAGCACTAGTGATCAGTTGCTCTGCTCGATGTTCCTCTGGGAGTTGAGATGGTACTTGTGTGAATCAGCCTGCCTGGGAGATAATTGATGTAAAGTCTATGTTTGCTATGAACAGAAATATGGACTATAAACCCATTTTTATCTTTAAGTCTATTATTTGATCTCTCAGTAGATGATCTCAAAAGGGGCAGCAACATCTTGGCATGTGAAACTTTCATGTCTTCGACGAAGTCGTCAGCACTTGAGACATTTAGTAGCTACAGCCACGAATAATACTATTCGTAGCAATGCTACTAATAGGGGAAGCCAATTTGAAATAAATTGTATTTGTATAATCTGTCCCTGCGGAAATTTGCAAATCAAAGCCTGAAAAAATGCACACACACACAATTCCATTTACACACCCACACACACACTGTCTCTCTCTCCCCTCTCCCCCCCCTTTTTCCCTCCCTCTCTCTCTCTCTCTCGTTCTCAAACACACACACATTCACACTCTCCCTCTTTCTAACTTTTGAACTCATCAGAACAAAATAACCACCATAAAAAGGACACTTTTGGACAATGGGAAATCCTTTTATAAATGTAATTTATTTAATTCAATCAAATTTGAAGAATGAGCAATGCATAACTATGAAGTGACATTTTACATGTGGCTGATAAAATTAAGCAACACCATACTCTCAACGATTTCCTATTACTATTACATTACATTGTATGTGCAATGACTTCTATCCTTCTCAATCTGTATTCACACATTGATGGTTACAAACTTAATTAAGTTGAAATATGCACACATTCAAATTTACACTTACTCTTTCAATCACAGTTAAAAATAGAAGTAATTTGTTGCACCATAAAAAAAAAAACCCAACATAAAATTGAATCTCCTTCTTTTCCTGATCTTGTTGATTTATCAACAACAAAAAACCATCAATGTTAACATTCAAATCAGGCCGACCAAACTATCATCGTGCTTGATTTGTGCTGCTATCAATAGTGGCTAGCCTTCCTTCAAAAACTGAGACTATCTGAACCAGTTCAAGCATTGGGAGCATTCACACCATAACATATCATATACTGCTGCTGCAAAAATTGATTCTTATCACAACCATGAAATAAATGTCATGCAAAGACAAATAAACTAGCTTGAGCTTCATCAAGAATGTGTTGAATTTCAGCCTTCACTCCATGACAATGAGGCTAAAACTAATGATGTGTGAGCATTGAGTTGATTTTTTTCCCTTTGCATTACCATACAAATCAAAGAGTTATGCATAAATGTTTTAGCAATGGACTGCACAATCATCCATGATAAAACTACCATCTTCATCGGTTCCATGTAAATTCAAAATAAAAAACAAAGAATCATTCCATCATAAGTCATTGTCCATCTAATCAAAATTGAATTGATTTCTCTCTTCCACTTGCTATCTGTGCTTTCATCTTTAGTATGCTATTGTAATAATTCATCAACTTTTCAAGTTATACATTTAAGTCCTACTGAATATCAGAATAACAGAAGTAAATTGAACTAATCTATTTTTAGAATAATGACTAATGGCATAGTAGTGTGATACATGCCATATGGTATCTACATGACATCATTAATAGTTACATAATATTGTTTAATCATAATAGTAACAAATCTTCTCTTTTGAAATGGAGAAAGAGAATAGTAAACTTATCACAAATATTAATAGTAATCATAATCACATATAACCTTCCTATATTTGAAGGGATGAAAAACAAAAGGAAACAGTGCCCCATACCCTCTTAAGGTAAGACTCTCTGATCAAGTTTACCGCAACATAATGCATATTTTGTGCTTTTCATCATTTATTATTAATAAAAACAAATCTTATCCTTTCACAAACGATATTCACATCCAATGCAAATTCACATACACACTGATTAATTGAATTAACTTGGGGCGTGAAGTGTAAATGACTTTACTTCACTTTATATTTGACTTATTATTATATCTATTTTTGGTGATTGACGATGTTAAAACTTTTTATGACATATAAGATTATAATGGAAATCAAGATTCTTTCAACATTTTGCTATGGCACATAGTCTTCATATTGGAAATAAAACATAATGCTTAATAAAAACAATCAAATACAAAACAAAAACCAACAATAGGTATCTGGAAATAAAGATAACAATCAAGGTAGGTAATTTTTTTTCACAATGGAACTAACTACAAGTGACACATTCCAAGGGTTTACTCAGTGTTTTCCCACAGACTTCTCTATAGGGAGCAACAGTCTTAAATTCAGTGCTTCTTAATGCTGCAAGAAAGACTTGTCATTTTATATTAGGCCTATCTCTCTACACCCTAAAGCACAGTAGAAAATTTGCAGCATATAGCAATGCACCATGTGGGAACCACTGGATTAACTACTATGAAAGATGCTACCTATTATTAAACACCACTGACATTATATATATATATATGTATATATGTATACACACAAAATGACAGGCCAATATAAAGAATCATTAAAAGAATGATGTTGGTAATTGGTGAAATGGTTATGAAAAATCTTTGAAACATAAGAAATGAATCACTGTACGTATGTTATCAGATCCCTCTTTTAATGCAGCAGATCACCAAAAAAATTGAGTTTTACAAATGTCAAGTTATTTTTTTTTTTTTAATATTAAGGGCAATACAAAAACAAGACCTATTCTTCAGACAAATTTTTGAAGAGAAAAACTGAAAATCAAAGAAATAAAACTAATGCTGATCCACTCTCCAAAAACAATGTGCTACAATCTAAGAAAGAAAGAGCAACTCAAAAAAGCACCACACAAGAATATGTACACACAAACCCACAAAAACATACAGTAACAACATAAAAAAATTAGAGATCTTTTTCTAGAATAACTTGATACTTCTTCACAAAACAACAAATTATTCCTTAAAATATTTTTAACATAACAAGGAATAGGTAATATGAATACATTTTTTTATTTTTTTAAATTTAAACTAATTTTTTGTTGTTGAAAAATTTAATGACTAGTATCACCAGGTTTTGTAGGTTCTAATGCTGTTTATGACAAATTTATTTGACTTTAAAATACTGGATTGAAATACCGGATGGGCTGATAGTCAGTCTAGCAATTATTCAAAACATAACACCCTTTCCATCATTCCTACCCAATCTACTCTTATAACACTCAAACCAATCCTCAAAACACAAAGGATAATAAAGATCCTGAGAAAACTTGTCACCAGTCATCTAGGAAGTTCTGTACAATATTATGTTTCAAGAAGAAGAAGAGAGAAGAAAAATAAACGGGAAAAACGGATGTCAAAATTGTCATGAAACAAATTTGCTGGTATATCACATAGCATTTTGAGTAATCAAAATATAAAGCTGCATGTTTAGCTCAATCATAGATCACTCAGTATTATTATTACACAATGTTCAACAATTCCAACCATGCTTTTCCTCAATCAATCTATACAGATCATCGGCATTAAAGGAATAAATGACCCTATTATTAGCGAATAAAAGATTTGGCATCATATTCTGATCATCAAATTAAATGAAAATGATATAAAGCATGCTTTAAAAGAAATTCTGCTTATATGAAAGTCATAAAAATAATCAATATGCCAGAATCACCAAATAAAATACTTATGTTTGACTGAGTCTGAATTTGAATGTAATTTTCTACAAAAAAATATGAAAATCACTAAGTTTTCTGAATAATTTTCAAGATTTGAACTGGGATAAAGACACCACTAGAATTTTTTAAAATCTGCGTGCAACGCTGCTCATCAATACATCATTATAAATACTCAATATATGAATATATATATATATATGAATATATATATATATGTGTGTGTACCCGGTATATGCATATGTATGTACAGTAGAAACCTGTTAAATCGAAAAAGGCTTTTCCAAAAAAAATGGGTACTTTCATATTTTTTGTCAACATATTTTTGTTAGTCCATATATATGTTAATACTGAAATATGTTCAAAGAACAATAGAAGCAATGGTCACTTGAATATCTGTTTAACAAGTTTCTGCTGTATATGCATTATGTATAACACACTTTTGTACATTATACCATGAGCCAGAATGGTAAAAGGCATTTAAAAGTCAAAAATAGGACAAATGGCAAGGCTGATTACTGTTATATCTACAACATACTCATTCACAAACATTTATGGAAGTGAATGAATAAACTATTATTGAAAGAAAGGAGAAAGCTACTGCAAATTGTTTCACATTAAAGCACTTCTTTCACTCCAGAATCAAAGTGACATTAAGGCAATCCAATTTTGGATCTGTAAAATGAGTTACTTCAGGCAAAAACACATGACTAATTTCATAAAAACAAGCAGCTTTGAACCAAAATCCTCAGCAGTAGGAATAACTGTGTACAAATTTACAAAAATTAAATATTTTGATATTATCTAGACCTAAACCTCAATAATGGTAAAATCTATGAAAATAAAACACATTGATCTGGCACAAGTCAAAACAAATATCACTTAACTAAAAAAGTGAATTGGATTCACCTCTATATTTATATTGACATTTGTTTAGGAAATAAAGATATAAGAAATCAAGAGTATCATTAAAAAATCTGGTGGTTGAAAGTATGCTAGACTGACTTTAAAAAAATAAACAACACAAAAGAAACAATCACCTCCTCTAAATCCATTTGTACACTAAGCTATAAAATTAATTAATTCACAAAGGATAGAAATGAACAATGCAAAATAAAATATGCATAAAAAGACTTTTATAAAATAACAAGCAAGTGATTTTCTCTTTATATCCTCTTCACATTTCTATTATGAAAACAATTATATCATGACATTTTTTTTAAAATCCTCAAAAGAAGAATGGACAAACAAGATAAAACAAATTATACCAAATATACCAACAACAAAAAATTAAATTTCTATGTTAGCAGCATTAGCAACCAGGAAAAAAGAAAAATTTTAAAAGCAATTTGTCTTTTTACTGTTCATGCAAAATTTGAATCATCTAATATTCTTTAGAAAAGAATCAGGATGATTCATGTATTTCCATTTTTAAAAAAATAAATAAATAATAAAATAATAATTTTAAAAAATGAACAAAAAACAAAAACCATACCAAGACTTAGCAAAATCAAAACCAGAACATTTTCAAAAATTATAGCTGATTATGATATTCATGCGATGAATGATTCTCAAATGACATATCCATAGCACCTTGTTACGATTTTCATTGAGTTGATGATATTGAAATAAAAAAATTAAAATCCCTGATTTCTTTCAGTGATGGAAGAATGATTTCCTACAAATTGGATGATGCTTTTGACCACATTCCCCGTCACCCAAATTGAATCTTTATTAGCTACTGGTTCTTTTATCAATGTTGATAAATGATATTCTAAAACTTGGTAAAATGGTTTTAAAGCGTGATAAGGAAGAATTCAACTTAATCCTACCATAATATATTTCTTAGTGGTTTGAGAAAACACATGCTTTTCAATTAATGGCACAAATATATAATGTATTGACATCCATCATTGATTTTGGCAATATGTAGAAAAGGAATGAAATTTAAACAAAACCTTCCTATAAATATTTTGATTAAATTTGGTATACCCAAGAATAACTTAATTAGAACTAACAAAAAAATTTGACAGGCTTTGTTTAAAACTTAATTGAGCTTTAATAGAAGTTCATCCCTGATGACATTGTATAAAATCAGAAAATGGTTTCATGCAACTCATTGATAGCAAAATCACCCTGTTTAGAACCAATAGAATGCAACATGTTCCCACTCATGTACGAAATCTTTTTGCAAGAATTTTTTAAGTTCACATAATATTTTACTGCATCCAAGAACTGTTTAAAACAGAAATGTACAAGCTCATATGGTTTCCTGGCTCTACATTGTGAAAAAGCCAACAAGACAGACCAGATTGCCAACATATTCTGTTTCTGGTGTCTCTGTGCCAAGAGGATAACAGGAGCCATCCTTACGATCAAACATAGAAAAATAAAATCAATTGGCAAGAAACCATTCCATTCAAATTTGGCCAAATCTATTTTCTGAAGTCAAGAGACATTGGTATTCTTATATGTTCAGTTTCTGTCAAAAAGTATGGCCAAAGAGACTTGAATTGATAAGAGATTTCACTTTGCAAAATCACTATCGGGTTAGGTCCATTGGTTATGGGGACCCATTGGATGGTGACATTACGCCTCAAATAAAAAAATTGCAAATGAAGTGCAATTCATGGTTTCTAAAAATGGATCTATATATTAGTGGATCTTACAATATAAAAGATGCTGAAATAAATTATAACCACAATGCATTGCTAACTGTCATCAAGCCTCAAATATGTTACCGCTTCAAATAAGGGGGCAAATCAAGGTTTCTATTTTTTTTTAAAAAGTCTTCATATTATTTGAAGTCCTTCAATTGTAACTATGCCAAAAAATAAAAATCACAAGGCTTTGGCTATTCTGCTTCAATTTTCAGACCTACATTTCCAGATTCAATAATGGTAGGACTTTGTATAAGCAATTTTCACAAGGGCCATTAAAATAGTGAATTCTATATTAGTCTCCTTGGTATGATTTACCTACAGGTGGAAGCAGTAAAAGTGGTGAGAATTTAATACAATCGTGAATTCTTGGAAGCATTAGCTGACAACAAAAAACACTGCATAAAAAAAAAATTGTAATAGCATCATTCTGTTGAATTTTTCTTCTTTTTTTTTTAAGGCACCATTACCCACACATATTTACAAAACTTTCAACCATATTATCAACAATACAATGGCACTGAATAGTCATTATACGCTATCATAGGGAGCCAGCTTGGTCAACAATAAAATAAAAAAAGTTACCGTATTTGACAACCATTGATAAATAAAATAATCATCTGAACAAATTAATATCTTTGCCATTTATGTGGATTGGATAAATTCTCTAGCACAAATACAAATACTCTTTTTCAAAAAGTTGCAATTCTAGAGAAATCAAGGTTCTATCAGTCTAGTAATAATAATAATAATAATAATATGAAAAAACAAATGCAAGAACTGTTCTTTGATGATGCTCATGAATGAGAATTTCTCACAAATGAAGATTTAACTTTTCTGGTAGCCTCTGATACAAAATTGACTAAATTATTTTGTAAAGAGTCCATCTAGAAAATCACTTGGAAGTCATCTGTCATTCAAGTGCTTATCTTAATTCTCAAAGCAATCGGTTAAAGGCGTAAATGAAAAATATTATTATTTAGGGTCATCTCCGAAGTGCTGGCGAATTTTTTCAAAGAAAAGAAACGTCAATATTGTATGGGGTCCTAATCTTACAAATGCAGGAATAAAACCCTGGAAAAGACAAAACAAAAACAATAAAAGTCAATTAGAAATAAATTAAAAGAACAAATGAATGGCAAATCTTTACTCATCGATTATGTTTTCTAACTCCCTAGCATTCATCAAAAATGTATATTTAAATCATATAGGCTATTTTTCTTATTTTTATCATAATTTTGTTCTCAAAGTCCTTACTATTCTAAAGTCTTTAAAAATCCTAGTAAATGGTACAAATATCAATATAAAAAATACATTAATTTTATTCCTAATAATAAAATCCAGAAAAAAAATATCAATGTAACATCGTTGGCGACCTGAATTAAAAAAAACTCTGAAAGTGTAAAAAATAAGCATATGAAAATGTAGACACAATGTTTAACTGAAGCTGGAAATTGTTTAGTGTTGATTCTTTTGGAAATGATTTTTATGCTTTTCTTTAAGTTATAAATGAAAACAAAATTACTGTCACAAATTAATTCAACAATCTAGTACATATACAAGGATTATCTTTCCCCTAAAAAGTGACAGAATACATTTTGGGAAACTTACCTTGAAAAATCCCAAGGGACCATTTTTGGCAATATCAACAGCACACGCTGCTATACTCTGAGGGAAGAAAATGTAGAGTCTTTTTGTATGTAAAATCTCTTTAGGGATAAATATCACAACTGCTGAAAGCACTTTTATAATCAAAATGAGATCCAAAAACATCTAAATGAATCCTATATGAACTGGCTGAAAGCAGAATAAAAGGAAGAATCTCTAGGAGGGGTAAGTGTTGCACAAATTGATGGTGAAAAGTTAAGGCAATCTCTAGATTGGATCTTATTTCAAAATATGAATAATTTTTCAATCAAACAGTAATAATTCATTTTAAAAAGTCTTTGCAAAAACAAAGATTTATAAGTAAGAGTTAGGAAAGGCATTACTCGTCTATCTTCTTCAAGGTTGTGATTAATGGTAGAAACAGTGTGCAAAAAGAAACATTTACAAACTCCTTATAGCTATTTAGTATTGACTCAAAGCACACATAACAAATACCTTATATGTCCCTGGTGGCGCATTCATCATTCTAGTTTTCATTACATCTAAAGGCATCGTTAAAAATGTAGCGGTTACACCCTGCAAAGCAAATTAGCAATGGAAATGAATGCAAAATATTTTCAAATTGTGAGGATAAAGTAAATATAGGTGAAGTTCATGAAGTTTGGAGTTTTTTGTTTGATTTTCTTTTTTCTTCTTTTTTTTTTGGTACTATTTATAGTAACATTTCAAAATGCTCCCAAGACCCTCTGAGTATGAGCCAAACTAATAATTGTTGAACAGCCATCTAGATCTAGAAAAAAACAGAAAACTCTACAATCCACAACTAAAACTATATATATTGTTTTAGCTGCTGAAAGTGATTTGGTGGAGACAAAGAATTAAAGAACCGCAAAATACTACTAGCAAAGAAAAATAAATCAATATAAAATCAAAATTACTTACCACCTACACAACATAACAATATCAAAACTTTAAATAAAAATTAAAAAAAAACAAAAAACAAAAAACAAAAAAAAATTGCTGCATCTAATGACTCACCGCCAGTGTACTAGAAGTCAAATGACAGGCTGTATTATCCCCAAACATTCCCGAGGACAAAAGCAAAATCTTAAACTGGTCATAGCAGGCTAGCTGGCCCACTGTGACAAAGACGGCCCTGGAACTTGCCATGGTGGCACCGTTAAATGCTTTTATTGGACCCTCATAGCGGACAACTCTGTACATACCATCGATAGCATGTTTATAGCTGAATTGGATAGATAGAAATATGTTGTTGTTATAATGATTATTTAATGCATTTACAAATTAAAACAAAAAACAAAACAAAAAAACTGTCCTTTCTGGTATGCTTGAATAGTGGGACAAGTACACCAGAAATGGGTTGCTAAAAGAGCGCTGTCGATGTGGGATGAAATGACAACAGAGGATGTCCAGATTTAAGGCTTTGTTAAGTTAGCCAAAGCATCTAGCTAGAAGGTGATAAAGGAAATGAAGTGTACTGCACTTAGCATTAAGTAATTAAATATGTCATGACTATGAAGTCAAGTGTAGAAATCAATCATATATCAAGACAATGTAATCTACAGAGCAATTTGTTTCCTCACCCAAAATCAAGGGATTTCCATTCTTTAGACCACAAAATAAATAAGTAACCAATTAATTGATTTGTTCAGAACAGACAACATTTCTTAAGACCAGTCATGAAGCTAGTTAAATTTCAACCATTGCTTACTTAAAATATTCAAGTCCTTTTAGCTGTTATATAGTATAAATGGTCATTTGTAAATACCAGGTATGCAGGGTTCAATGGAAAATCACCAAAGTGTTATCTTGCTTGTTTTAGCCTGAATATGGATCTAAATAGCTATATGTCCTCTTAAGTCAAAGAAAAAATGGTTAATAATAATTCATTGCAACTAAAAGTTGAAAACATTATTACTGAAACAGCTAAAATTGAAGTGGGTATTTTTAGCACTAGTTCTTTACTTACTTTCTCCTCTCCGCTGGAGGTAATTTGATGTCATTTTGCATTCTGTAAATATAAATAAATAAATAAATAAATAATAAACAAACAAAATAGATATGCCAATTCAACATGGTATATAGCTCTTGAGGTATTATAGAAAATAGGAGTGATCCCAAGATGACGCATGTAGGTATAAAAGGGTACAAAAGATATTGAGTAATGAGATCCATTTAAGAACAAATTGATTTCGTCTTTTAGCAGAGATCTATAACTAACAAATGTCACATACATAGCTATCAATGTTTCAGAAACCAAAATCGTACTTTCTGCATGGCCTTTAAATGCTAACACCCATTATACCAAGAAGAAAAAACCCTTTAGCAATGAAAAGAAACATCAGCATTGGTAATAAATGTATTGAAGTTGCCTTATCTTCATCATGGCTGTTTTAAGCCTAATTAATGAAGAGGAAGTGAATGAAGTATAATATTCCACACAAGATGAAACGAACAAGATTTTCAACCGTGTTTTTATGATTGGTCAAATTGTACATAGCATTATCTTATTCTACTGATTGATTGGCAACTCTATGCACATATAAGAAGTCCACATGCAATACTTCGGCTGAGGTGGCAAAAAGTCACTCCAATAGAGAGTGGGATAGAGGGTGGCCTCCCTTGAACTCCTGGTGATGATGGTCAGTGTGGTTACAGCTTAAGAAATGAGCAAGTGCCATGTGTCTAGATCACTGAAGGGAGCAGGGGTTTGAAACAAACTTTTAAAATATTATGGACTATTTTAATCTAATGTTCTCTAATACTCTTTTTATGCCTTGCTGATAATTCTGTCAAATCACAGTATGTTTATTGAGTATAAAGAGAAAAATACTGCCTTTTGGATACTAGAGTTTTCCTAGACTGTCTTTTAAACAGCCAAGGGTTCTTTTACATGCATATATTATACACATGGGACCTCTGATATTATAGTCCGTCTCCAATAGGACTTGGCACATTTTATCCTAGCAACTTAAGGATAGGGGGCAGAAGGAAACCCGAAATAAATTTAGATTTCAAATTCAAGCCTGCACGGGTTTGAACCAGGGACCTTTGGCGTGGTAGTCAAGCGCCCTAACAACTGAGCTATCCGCTCCCCCGTTTTGGATACAAACGACAGTATTATGGTAATGTCTTTTCAAGGAATTTATCTGATAAATACCAGGAAATATGCACATATTGATTATATAACCAACCAGGGTCAAAATACTTTAAAAGGCCAGGAGGAAAAAAAAAATGAACCCCCCCCACAAAAAAAACCCAAAAAAAACCAAACCCGATTCTTACAGTTGGGATGCTTTTTAGGTTATAACTGTGAGTCGTACTCATTAATTTAAATTGATTTATGTATAAGAATGATGATCGCAAAAAATAGACAATACAAAAATCAAATTCAGAAAGTATCCACATCACAATCACAGAATCAACAGTACCTGACGTTAACCAAATCAGCAGGAGTTCCCACAAGACCACCAGTAGCACCAGCCACTGAAGCAAGGGCAACTTTCTCATAAAAAGGCATGGACCTTCCATCCTTAATCAATTCTTTTCTTACGGTGTCATAGATAGCAAAACGGGTAAGGGAATAGGTGAGCTGGAAAAAAAAAAAATATAGCCATCAATCAGTAATTGGATAACAATAACATCATAGACAAAGTCATCCAATAAAATAGTTACACCGTATGTTACTCATTCATCAGATAGAAGTAAAAACAAAAGAATTAAATCAAGCACACCATTATAAGCAGGTGAAGAAAAAGAAGAACACATAATTTTAGACATATGAAGAAGATGATCACATTATAAAGACAGATGAAGAGGAGCGTAACGTTATTGAAGAATGCAACATTATTATAAGCAGATAAAAAAAGTAGGAGAAGAGAGGGAAGAGGTGGCAGAATGAAAAAAAGGGGGAAGCAAGGTGGAGAGGTTGAGGAAAAGGGTGGAACAGAAGAAATAATGATAATAATAATAATAATAATAATAATAATAATAATAATAATA
>JASKDV010180632.1:0-12549 GCA_032466395.1 Aegires albopunctatus
TATTATTATTATTATTATTATTATTATTATTATTATTATTATTATTATTATTATTATTATCATCATCATCATTATTTTACCCCGAAAATTCTTAACACCTTTACAATTGTGTTAATAGATGTCTATTACCCTGATATGAGCGGATAGCTCGGTGGTTAAGGCGTTCGCCTACCAAGCCAAAGGTCCCTGATTCAAACTCGTGCAGGCTTGAATTTGAAATCTACATTTTCTTTCGGGTTTCCTTCTGCCCCTTATCCTTAAGTTGCTAGGATAAATAGTGCCATGTCCTATCGGAGACGGACTATAATATCGGACGCCCCATGTGTATAATATGCGCATGTAAAAGAATCCTTGGCTGTTTACAAAGCAGTCGAGTCAAACCCTGATATCACCAAAGCAGTGGATATGGGTAATCGATGTTTATTACCCTGATGCTTCTACCTGTTATGAAATTATTATTTTTTCATCGTTCTCATAATATCTTTACTTTAACTTTTTTTGGGTAAAATATTGTTCTTGAAATGATACTCTGGGAATGTTTTAAGGTTAAACTCATAAAGAATAGTATTCCTATAATAACAGAGACGTAATAACTTTTCTACCTTATAATACTCGTACCTATAATGATATGTACATTTTGTACTCTATAATACTCGTATCTATAATGATATGTACATTTTGTACTCTATAATACTCGTATCTATAATGATTTGTACATTATGTACTCTATAATACTCGTATCTATAATGATATGTACATTTTGTACTCTACAATACTCGTATCTATAATGATATGTACATTTTGTAATCTATAATACTCGTATCTATAATGATATGTACATTTTGTACCTTGTAATACTCATATCTATAATGATATGTACATTTTGTAATCTATAATACTCGTATCTATAATGATATGTACATTTTGTACCCTATAATACTCATATCTATAATGATATGTACATTTTGTACTCTTTAATACTCGTATCTATAATGATATGTACATTTTGTACCTTATGATACTCATATCTATAATGATATGTACATTTTGTACCTTATAACACTCGTACCTATAACGATATGTACATCCAGTGGTGCTTTTTGTCTATTTTTTCTATTGTTGTCAATAACAAAAACAAACAAATTCCAAAATAAGATATTTTAATTAAATTGAATTGAATTGAATTGAATATCGGCATTATTCCTTTTATAGAATTCAAGCCTCGTGCCGGCTTGTACCGGTAAAAATGACTGATGATATCGAATGATGCTATTCACTGTACAAAAAGTATTATAATCCTATGCATGTATCAAAAACATTGTCTTTATCTCAACATTAGAACATTTATCGTTCGAGGGCTAACTAAAGTTACAAAATATACAACATATATAAATTATGTATTGATGCGTTCTTAGTTATTACAATACTCTCTGTTTTGGTGTTGTTGAGTTCCAGACCATTCTTCAGCTGTAACATTCAGTATGTCTTAGAGTGCCTCTTCCTATTCGGCAATAAGGGCAGTGTCATCGGCATACTGAGACTGTTTAGGTTTTGACCTCCTATCATTCAATCACGATGTGTGATGCCTCTCAATATTGTTTCACCATATAAGTTCAAGAGATCTTAGTAAAATACGCAACCTTGTCGTACACCATGCCTAATTGGTTTAAAATCACTGAGTTCGTTATCGGTTCTTACTGTTGCTGTCTGTCCCCATTAGAGATTTCTCAATATTCTCAGAAAGGGCTACACACATAAAAAGCCCCACGCATAAAAACGAGTGCCATTATTAGAATGAGAACAAAGCAAACGATGTCTAAAAGGAATCTACTTTGGATGAACTTTTTTGTGGGCACGTACACACCACTGAAGTGTGACAGCCACTCACTTCTGTTACCAGTACGTGCGATCGTCATCGATATCCGTGACAGCATAAACACCCAGAGCGTCGCAAGTGAAACAAAAGAGCAATTTATAATCACACACGATTTATCAAATTACTTACAGGAAACGTAGGTGTCATTATACACGTACCCTTTATCATACGAACTCGACATCATGTGATTATAAGAGACAAAGATAAGAAATGGGGGTGACTGGACAAATCTAAAAATAACAGGAGTGCGTGCTTCAAAACAGAATGCTGATACTACGGGGATAGATTAAAAGAGAGTTGGAGAGTGGGTACCAAAAAATCTGTGCAGTTCAATTATAACTCAAAGGTGCTTCGATGAACAGAAAGTGATTCAAATGGACGGACGCTCAAAGGCAGAGAGAAACTATCGTATTTGTTTATGCTCCCACATCAACTTTAGGTGCAATCATTCTTAATCTAATCGATAAGCTATATTCGGAATTACAGACAGCATTAGTCAAATCATACCGAAATGGTATGCCCTATAGTTGTCAGTCATGGGGAGAGTGTTCACTATGATATGCCTGTAGTATCGGATGGGCAAAAAACAAACAAACAACAAACGCACCTGACTTATAAGTGAAAAACCATAGATGAGACATAACTGAAATTTCATACTATTCATAATCAATTTATTATACATTTGATAGCTACATTTCGTGACAATCAATTGAAGTTTTAAAATTAACCCCTTTACATCGCTGTCGGTCAGAAAATAAAATATCAGATATTATACAAAATGGCAGCCGTACTCACAGCCTTGAACTCATTCTTCATGTGATCTGTAGAGCAACTGTTTTGGGCAATAACACTTCTCAGAGCTTTGTCTTCCACAACGATATAATAAACAGATCGTACCTCCTCAGGGGTGATCTTTTGCTAGCACTATTCTATCTTTTCTTTTAACTCATTTCCTATAAAAATGGTGAGCCGATTTCTGTAGACTTTATAGTTTACCAGCCAAGTTGTCCCAAATGGCGTAGTCCATGGCATTTAAGTCTCGTGACTTAAGTGGCCATTCATCTTTATTAATGAATTTAATGTTGTTTTCTCTTAAATATTGTTGTGCTACAAGACTGGAATGAGAAGTAACAATTTGGATAAAGGCAGTGACAACTCGGCAACAACTTTCCATGGAGGAATTTAATGTAACTTTCTTAGTTCATATCAAGGAAAAAAATGTTTGTTTTGTCATTCAATGGAGAGGGGTTCGTTGTATTCTGCGAAAGCAACTTAACCCCCGTAAGAAACCAGGCTCAACGCGCTTTACAATATAGAGAAATAGCACATTACAACATACAAGTATAATACAATAAACATTCGTAATATATGATCTATAAAGTAAAACGATATGTTTTAGTTGCTTCTTGAAAGTTAATGGAGAACTAGAATTTCTGATTTGTGGGGGAAGAGAGCTCCAAAAATTGAGAGCCGTAGAAGCAAATGATCTCTCTCCAATTTTACGGTCTATTTTTGGTTTTACAAGAAGTGTTTTATCATCGCTATATCTTAGATTTTTTTTGCTGGGGTTAATTGTTAATAGATCTTTTATATAAATAGGTTTATCATTGATGAGGGTGTTATAAACTATAGACGATATCTTGTAAATAATTATTTTTTCAACTGTTAGTCAATACAAGTCATGTAGGGAGGTTGTGCCAGAATCTTTTAGATTTCTTTAAAATTAATCTGGCAGCGTTGAAGACTTCTCATGTTTTCATTAGATATATTGACCGTTAAAGAATAACAGTAATCCAACTTTGACAAAACCAATGAGTTGATCAGTAATTGAGCAATATTAACAGGGATAAGATTTTACCAATTTTTCTGATAGTTACATACATGGATTAAATGATATGATTGACTTGGTGTGACATGGTCAGGTGTGAATAAAAAATACACCAAGATATTTTACATTGGTGGATAAAGTAATGGCATTGTCTCCAAGTTCTCTCTAATTTCTTGATTTTATTCGGTCTCCCATTTACTAAGATGTCCGTTTTGTCATTATTTAACATTAATTTGTTATGGTTCATCCATTGTTTATTTCTTTGAAGCATATAAATGACAGAAGAAGCTAAACTTAGCAATCAAGACGGAAATAGGCTGCATAAATATAGTAAAATAGGAAAGGTCCTAGTACAGAACCTTGAGGCACTCCATAGTTCAACAAATGATCATCAGATTTGACACCATTCACCACGACGGTCCGCCAACGATCAGTGAGGTGTGATTTGAACCACAATAGGGCAGTTCCACTTTATGTCGAAAACCTTCTCTAAGATGTCATGATCAATTGTGTCAAATGCAGCCGATAAATCTAAAAGACACAGTAAATTCAGTTTGTTTGCCTTAGCATTTTTTACAAGGTCATTTTAGACTTTCATTAAGTCTGTCTTAGTATTGTGTTCCTGTCTATATTTTGATTGAAAAGGCCGTTCCATGTCGTTAACTTGAACATGAGTAGTAAACTGATGGAGTACAACCTTTTCCAGTAATAATTTTGAAATAAATGGCAAGTTCGAAACCGGGCGATAGTTCTTGAGTTCATTTTGATCTAACGATGGCTTTTTCAGTAAAGGATGAACGAGAGCCCTTTTTAAACATGATGGAACAGAGACGCTGGTAATGGACGAGTTAATTAATTCCGTTAATGATGGCATCCTGTAATCTCTCATCTGTCAGCACGACCAAGCAGTTCGTCACAAATGGAAAAGAGTTGTTTACAAGATTTTGTTTCCTTAAATTTGGAAAGATAGTAAGTTGATTTAGCTTTCCGCTCTACGTTCTTCCACACACGGAGTTTGATCTTAAAAACTTCGGCATGCACAGTCAGTCCAGTCTTAAGATAGGCACGTTCGGCTTGACGACATTTTGCTTTGGCATTCTTTACTCCTTCTGTAAACCAAATGCGCATTCTCTTGGAAATTTGCCTAGATTTGATGGGTGCTGGAAATTTGCCTAGATTTGATGGGTGCGTGTAAATTCCATGTTTTAAGAACTCGCTCGTTCCAATGTCTTACTGTGATGGTTTCTTCCGACGCAAGCGTTTTCGCAAGATCATTGTTCAGTTTGACTAGATCAATTTACTTGATATGACGTGACGAAATAACCATCTTTTGCTTGTCTGGTCGAGGAATGTTCGTTGTGATTTGGATAGAATGATGATCAGATAAGGGTAGATCGGAGACGATCGACGTGGATTGATGAAGAAATTCATTTTTACCGATTACACAATCCAATATATGACCTACTCTGTGGGTAGGAGTGGAGATCACCTAGCTCATGTCTTGTTGAGAAATTATGTCACAAATTTTCGCTGTTGCCTGTAAGTTATCATAGTGAAAATTAAAATCACCAAGAACCATTTGATTGCCTTGGCGTATTCTGAAAGAAGTTCGTTGATTTCATCACGTACAACGGGAATTGATACTTTGTTCGTCTTACTCGACGGAAGTCTATAAACGCAGACGAATTCATGAAGTATTGTGTTAGGAAGATGGACCTTTAAATGAGCAATTTCCAATGTGTTCTTGATTGTTACATATCATATTATATTATTTAGAAATGAAAATTTCTCTAAACTTCGCTCGGAACGATGCATTGATTTTCAAATACACAAAAATGTTAACAGATGCGTTGATGGTTGCGAGGAGACGACCAAGTTGCCATTGGAAATCGTTGAGGTTTCTTTCTCTGCCATCTTCTTTGATTTCGGGATAAATCAATTTTATCGTCACTGCAACCACACGGGGTATACTACTAAGCATAAAAATAAAAGCAAGCAGACACACCACTTTGACCAAAGTCCTTGTCTTATGATCGAGGTTGGCCTCGTCCTTTTCTCCACCATTGTCCGTGACGGCAGAGGTCATGGATTTTCGTAATCTCGACGACGATATGAGAGCTCGCACCATCAATACGACACTTCCCAAAGTGATGACCATTGAAGGGAATTGTAGAAAAGCGGCGCTGAAAATGGACACATAAGACTGGACCCTTGGACGACCATCAGAGAACATAACGACCAGACGGGATACGAAAGAACTTCCATTGAATCTGTTCACCTCTATTTGAACCCACGCAAGCCATTGAGTCATATACAAAGGGATGTAACTCGACATGGTTACGACATAAATAAGCACCATGGTAACGATTGCACGATCTCTAGTAAAGATACGTCTCACCTTGAACGGAAACGTAACACAGATGCATCGCTCCAACGACATAAAAGTAAGAATCAAACCAGAAACCAGAAACAAGGAATCCATGACCCAAGCTAAAGATATATAAAAGACCGCTCTAGGATCTATTCCTTCGTTGTTATAGAAAAAGTTCCAAATGGGGAAAACCCTGTCTACCGTGCTTAAGGTAGAAAGTAAAAAGTCCGTGAAGGAAAGAGAAAATAGACAAACGCTCATGCTGTCTTTAAGGGACAATCTGACGAAGATCTTCATGTTGATGACGTTGCTTACCATTCCAAATATAGCAATACATCCGTTGAGCAAAATGAATACATAAATGTACAACTGTCTCATTAATTCGTCAGAAATTATTAGTTGGTATGACTGGGTGTAGTTCTCATCCATTATCATTAAAATGGTGGCCGTTCCATCTTCTTCTTCACTTCTATTCTCCATAATTAATCAAAGAGGAATCAACGTATCAATGCTTTTGAAGAAAGGGCTTTGACTATAACTTTGTTGAGATTCACCTGTTTCGGGCGTCAGTTGGTAGCAAAACTATGTGAAAATCCTGTTGCTCTACTTTACTTCTCTATACTGCAGGACTCACATTTACGATTTGGTTTTAATTGAGTTATGCCCCTTGTCAAGGAAGGCAAGCAACTTAGAACTACACAATAGAAGATTGAAGACTGTAATATGTACGTACTCGGATATCACAATGCTGGATCATTGATAAAGATTCAGTCTCTATTTCATAATATGTTCCACGAATTATCTTATTGCTAATAAAAACCTGTTAAACAATCTAACTGTGAAGGTCTTATAAATCATTATCTATGCGAGGCTAGACATTTTGCACGAAGCTTTAAAACCGTGGCAAATTCAAATATTGAAAGCCTTATTTACCATCGAAAACTACTATGACATTAATTTATGACTTTCTTTTCATTATGTCTCAAGGAGTTGGATAAATTGGTCGCAATTGCGTATACACTCAACTTTAAGTCTATAAATCTAAAATATGATGGTACGATAAGTGGATATAATAATATCATAATCAACCCTCAGATGTGATCGACATCCCGTACGTAGTCGCTATAGTTCGCCAAATCGTCACATTATAAGCCCTGTCAGGCTGGTTTCTCTGGTAATCTAATTGCGAAATTTGTCGGTAGTTTCATCGATCCACTCGTGTGTTCCAGACTGTAATGTAGTAAAGTTGAATCCCATTACGTTGTTTGAACACACATAGAAGTATTGAATGTTGAATGTGATTTCGGAATTAAACCAACCGACCAAAAAGGCGAAGATAAACGAAAATAATTCCATTTTTCAATCTAGGAATCGATTTAGTTTAGTTCAGATATTAAGTGGAATAAGACTTTTGGAATAGGACGAACTTCTAGGAAGGTACTAGAACTTAAATGGCTGTATTCAAACATTAAAAGTGTGCGTCAATTTGTGAATACAGCTATGATTACCCTCTGTCAATTCTAAACAAATTTGTTTGATAAGGAATGAATAATATCGGGAAATTCCCAATGTTAACGGCCTAGAGGTGTACAATTCGCGGCAATTACAATAATCTAACAACCGTTCATGAACTATCCTTGTATAAACACCTATATTACGTATGCGACGCTGTACAGTATGTATTTATCATTAATATGGTTAAGATCTCACTTATCTCTCCTAAAGGAGGTCTCCACCAGCAACGATCCTTAATAATCGATGTTTTTAGTGAGCGGATAAACCAAGATAGGCAAAACAGCCATGAAAGATGAAAAAAAACCCCAACAAAACAACAACAACGGATACATGTAATCCTACTATTAATGTTGAATTGTGTCAAAATCGAAGCAACGCCTCTAATGTTTGGCGGTTCCTTAATTAGCCGCTCACCTCTCGTTCAATTTCAATTGTCAACTTTTCGAGTATTGTGTATTCAAATCTGAGAATGCAAGGTAAACTTAATCTATCTCGAATGGCAACTCCAGCACACATCATTCCTTGATGACGAAACTTTGAATTGTTGTATTATACTAGGGGAGTTGTTGAGAAAATACGTCCGCACTGTTATAATATTGTGAGGTGCTCGAAAGTTTCTTTGACAATTGTTTGGATCTGGAATTCAGGTTGGATATTGTTTTCTTTAAATCTTGACTTAAAGGCGATTGCGGACGGCGAAAAGGGAATTTGCAAAGCGGGCGATTGTGGGCGAAGTAAGGGAATAATGGTTCTTTAAGTTCCTGGGGTCCTGGGGGTGTTATTGTTAATTCTTACCAAATGAATAATGGTTCTTTAAGTTCCTGGGGTCTTGGGGATGTTATTGCTAATTCTTCCCAAATGAATAATGGTTCTTTAAGTTCGTGGGTGGGGTCCTGGGGGTGTTATTGTTAATTCTTCCCAAATGAATAATGGTTCTTTAAGTTCCTGGGGTCCTGGGGATGTTATTGTTAATTCTTCCCTTGGGTTTAGGGTTTTAATTACTTTCATAACAGAACGATCGACTTGTCATGGTCTATTGCGACAATCGTCTTTATGGTCTGTTGCGACAATTGGCCTTATGGTCTGTTGCGACAATCGACTTTATGGTCTGTTGCGGCAATCGTCTTTATGGGTGTAAGTTATGCGTATATAGAAACTAGTTTTAATCGTCACACCTCAGCAATATGATCCTTCAAAGAAGAAGAATCTTTAAGAAGAACAAACGCCATGCTTTAACCCAACCATCTGTACGATATCAACATTATCAACGATAACACGACAGAAAAGAAGATACGAATAATAATGATGGTTTGAATATTATCATTAACCTTTAAACCCCACCTGGATATATTTATGATATCTATAGTATTTTCTGCATTGCTAAGGCGGTACAGTACGACCACTGCGTATTGTCGTAAATATTGCATAGGTAGTAATGCTGGATAAATGGCAAATAGGTTCTGTATGTGATATTTACGAAAATATGCAGTTGTGTTAATCTGTGCAATAACTAAAAAAAGGAGAAATGTTCACGTGCCACCTAGTTCATCGTTTCTGTGAATAAGAATTGTTTAGGTCCACACAGGCTTATGATGTCATTTATGAATCACTTCAGAGGGCCCCGAGAAGGTGTTGGAAGGTCTTGTAAAGAAAAGGTGAGAATATGAGAACCGTAAACAGTTCAATTTATACGAAACTCTGTTTGCTATGACGTATGTCATAAACAAGAGAATTCTTAGTAAGGTCAAGCAGCTGCCCAAGGGTAGGGGACCGATGTTTGAAAAAGTCAGTAATATTGCCTGTGTTTGGTGATTATTTACCTTAAAGGCAGGGTAAGTACTTCAGCATTTTGTCAAATTCTTAACAGATTGATATACTTTGACCAATCCTCATCACCATCAAGTATCATGCTGAGTAGAGTATACGATCATGTTCTTCCACACTTCCCGATCGAAGGTAGTTCGTAACAAGCTTGTTGGCGCCCTCATCTACTTACCACTTGTGTGATGCATTCAACTTTTATTGTTTACATCTGTCTTCCTCTTACCTTTTTCTTTCGATTTTTCCAGTAGTGACAAGATATTCCTATTTCTTCATTGTTTCATGGCCGAAAAAAGTTGCCCGTCTTTATCTTATTTTTGACTTTGACCAATACTTGTCTTTATCATAGACAAACCAAGACATCATAATTGTGTCTGGTCTATGACTGATAAATTACACAGTTGACGACCGGCCTTGACATCTTTAAATTCCTCAGATGGCGATCTCGGAAGTAATGGTAAGATTACATATCCGTTCTTAGGTACGTTTTTCTGAGCAATTGTTAAACATTGTGGCATCTGGAGAAGGTGCAGAAAGAAGAGATGTATGTACTGAAAAATGGACACATTAGAAATATCCAATGAACATCCGAAATGTTGTTACGTCATCGCGGGAGATAATATTGGTGATAATATCAAATCTGCCGTTGTCAAATGAAGAGCCGTAACTGCAAAAGAAGATAGAGTGCAATTAAGGCCTTTCATTTGCAAACGGCAGAAATACACAAGTAAATGTAAAGCCACAGATAAGTATGAATAGATTGCCTTCTCACCCTATGTCAGGGTAAAGGCCACAGAGGACAGCCCTCTAACCACCTCTATCCTGTGATAGCTCCGGAAGCCTATTCCAGGTGTATCCCCCTCTTCTCATATCTTCCTCTTTGGACCTCCTCCAGTTGAGTATGAATAGAATGAAAGAGCCAACATAATATATAAATAACTCAAAAAGATCAAAGACAAAACAATCAAATTCGACGTTTCGGTTTTTGAACCTTTGTCAAGAAACAAATAAAGAATTACAGATAAATATTAAAATATAAGAATATACATTTATATTTGATTACTTCTCCTTGTTTCATCTTTGTCTGTTTTATTTTAATGTTTTATTTGACCAAAGTTCTTAAACAGAACTGATGAATTTGTCTGTTATTTCTTTAATCTAGTTAATTCATTTATATATTCTCGTTCTTATATTCTATCAAATACACAAACGCGCGTTTATTCTACCATCGCATCCATCAAAACACACATTACAAAGAAGACTTTGAAATATATGTAGCTAAACACAAATACGTGGTTTGTATTCGTAGAAGACATCAATCGATTTCATTTTGATGCATTTTGATAACAATATATAACATACTGTATGGTATGGTAGTGGGAGTCGTTTGACGTCCCTTTGTAAAGCTGCAGGGTACGCCGAGCCTCTCCTAGCCGACCGAGAACCGGCTATTTAGTTAATCTCGAGACTCTCCGATGACACGCTCCATGTGAGTGAGCCATCGGCTCCGCAGCGACATGGCCTAATAATAATATTAGACCTAGTTACCAAACCCAACCAGAGTGCAATGGAAGGGTCCCATATAATGTCCTTTAACAGCACATAAATATTTATTTCCAAAATGAAGAAGACATACACATTCTTGCGTAAAGTTAATGCAAAAAGAGTTAAGCGTAGCAATGTAATAAAACAATTCTCAATACTTTTATTATCTGACACGTTGTGACTTGAAAAAGGAAAAGAAATTCATAATTATGAAAATTATTAGATCCACATATAAATATTAGCATAAATTTGTTTGCAAGTTTAAAAGCTTAAGAGTTTTCTTGTTATTAAAAAAACAAAATAACACCGTTTGATTCTTTTACCTAATGTGCCTTTATAAGATGCTAATCTTAATCTTTACTCGGATAGCGTTTGATGTTAACCAAAAGTTCTTAGTAAATTTGGAAATTCTCCTGTTCACATAACTTTCACCAGGGAATTCTAAAGGCTTTATCATATTCCGTCGTTGTTATAGGGTTCATTCCACCAGGGACTCAAATCCCGAAGGTCCCGCACCATATTCCATTATTATTTTCGGGTACCTTTCATTCCGAAAGTCCCTATCATATTATTACAATGCTTTTCTCGGGTACATATCATCAAAACTCAATTTCCGAACAATCTTTATCATAATATTCCACTGTTAATCCCGGGTACTTATAATTGAGGACCATAATTCTGAAGGCCCTGTATGATTTACCATCCTTAATCTCAATTTGCTCTCCTTGGGTATTAAACTTCCAAAGGCGATGTAAATCTTCATACCTTTACCGAAAGTTCGATAATGTAGTTAGCGTAGCAAGTTTTGAAGCCATTCGAGAAGTCGAAATGTAAATGCATTTTACGTTACATTAGGGTGTTTTATCGATGAAATTTATGGGGATTTCTAGATTTCATATCGTATGTAATGCTCTTCAGTTTACCTAACAGTCGATTGTTAGGTGTTTTCAGAAATAAAAGGTCAAAGGTCCATTGCGTACTATTGTATTCCAACGATATTTCATGTTTCGTAATGAAAACAAAATTGTAAATGCTTGAGAAACAAGATTTCTTGCAACTGATAAATTATAAACTTTGATTTTAAATCTTACGTAGGCGCAATAAGTTTCATTCGCTGTGTAGTGCGTCGAGAATAAGTTTTCCTCCCCCGAAAGGCAGGTGTGGTGTTTTAAGTCTTTTTCAAGATAGATGTATTGAGGTTCATTTACAATTTATGTAAAATATCAATAATTTCTTTCTTGATTTCTAACAAATTAACGGAGCCGTCTTCTTGGTGAGGCCTACCGTCTCTCTCATAACAGGGAGGTTTAGAATGAGGAATAGATTGCTTATAGAGTTATTATACACGTGATTGTGAGTTATTGGGTGTATTTGGAGAAGATGCGTGTAGAGAGACAGCAATAAGGGAGAAAAAAAATAGATAGATAGTGTGAGATAGAGATACAGAGAGAGATACAGAGAGATATACAGAGAGAGATACAGAGAGAGATACAGAGAGAGATACAGAGAGAGATACAGAGAGAGAAACACAGAGAGAGAGAGAGAGAGAGAGAGAGAGAGAGAGAGAGAGAGAGAGAGAGAGAGAGAGAGAGA
>JASKDV010180643.1:0-12548 GCA_032466395.1 Aegires albopunctatus
CTCGCTCTCTCTCTCTCTGTCTCTCTCTCTCTGTCTCTCTCTCTCTCTCTCTCTCTCTCTCTCTACCTCCTTCCCCCCATTTCCTCATGGCCATGAGCAGATTTCTCATGTCAATATTTTCTCTCACATAACGTAAAACCATGATTTCACATTTCTGTTTAAGGTTATGTGAGAGAAAAATCATGTCAAGTATCACTGACATATTGTGCGACATTTATTCAATTCATATTATTACGGTATCTTCAAAATGCAAAAAAATGGGGACAAAGAAATGATTATTAATGTATTTATATTAGTTTCTCTAACTTCTCAATTTTTAAAATTAATTTTTGGTGCAAAATTTAGATGAGCTTTCCTATATTTTCCTTAGAATTTATCCATTAATTATTTGAAGCTTCACATGTTTCCTGAGAGAGAAATTTTTGATATAGGAAAGATTACCTTCCAACCCACTAATCAATTTTGATAGAGATTACATTTAGAAATATTATGATACCATATTAACTACTGAGATGATAAGAATCACTATGTTCTCAAAATACACAGCACAATTCTCTAGAAAATTCTGGGATTCAGGATAGGAAAGCGAACTTGTTCATTATTAAGTATTCATATTTATAGTATAGAATCTCAAACCTCACCAACTACAGTGAAACTTGCTTAATTTGAGTTCATTTGGATATGGTGATGATTTTGAATTATCCGAGTTCAAATTACGTATTCACTAGTCTTTGAATTACTATTGCTAGGCCTAGGCCTTCTAACCAGTGGAATTTTGAATGCTTAGTTGCAAAGCTTGGTGTTTTTCTAATTTACTGTACTATGTATTAATATTAATAAGTCAGCTTTTTATTGGGATGGTTACGGCGTTCTTTCACAGTAATTATTAATACTGTTAAAATTCAAATTTTGAAGTCGAATTATTCAAATCAGGCCAGAAATAGTTCAAATTAATTAGTATTATTATATCAAAGCCAAAGAAGAAGAAAAAATAGAATGAGGTAACTTTGAATTATCCGGGAATTCAAATTATTCAAGTTCGAATTATGTGGACTTCCATTGTATGGCACTAAATGCATCTCAATTCATTGTGTTGTGCGTGTGTTTATTGGCTCCAGCATTATCTTTTAACATATTATTGAAAGGGATTTATCACTACTGCCGATTTGAAAGGTGATTGGTTTGCCAAGTTTGGGTCATCATTTTTTTTTTTTTTTTCTTTTGGCACATTCCATATTGATAATGGATCCTAAATGCAAAATAAATTGTCTACAACTTCTTATCCACCTATAATTAATTAAATCACTTTATGGATGTAATGAATAGGGGAAGAAGGGATAATTTTATATTGGTAAAACCAATTTTGCTGAAATGGGAAATTTTCTGGCAATGCGTTGCATTTGAGAAATGTGATTGAATGGATTTAACTTTCTTTTTGCGTGAAACTCCAGCATCATGTTTTGCATTCATTAATGATTAGATGTTAGTTTTTTTTTCCTCTATGCTGTATGTTATTCTTTGTGGTAAAATGTGATGCTGCTGTTGCTGAGTGTTTTGATGTGATTTATTTTTGATATCCTGATGCTGTTTCAGGCATTTATAATACCAATAGCTGAATCTTACATTTTTTATTTGAAAATATTCTTTCTATATTTTAATTTTTATTTCAAGTTATTCTCAATATTGCTGCCTGTGATGAATAAGCTTCATCGTATGCAATCAAATTTGACCAACAGTTGTTGTATGAAAGGATTATTGCATGTTTAATATGTGATGATACTATGAATGTTGCTCATCGATGCAAATTTGTTTTCTACATAGTGTATAATACTTGAAATTGTGGTCACCTTCACAAGCCAGCAAGGTTCTGGATCAAGGGATCTTTTTTATATCTACTTATCTTATTATTTAATTCAATTAGATCTTTTATTAGCGCATAAGCAAGAATGAATTTTAGAATGTCCTGTATTTGACTATATAATCTCACATGGTGACACGCATATTTGTATAGCATATTAGTAGTGATTGAAATTTTGTAATAGTTGTTAAGAAAATTTCAAACTCTGCATATACCCATATATTCTTTTTTACCTAAGTATTAGATGACGAGATTGTTACAACCACTTATTTCATTGTATTCATGTAGACGAGATTGCATAATGGTGAATACGGTAGAAAAGAGTATTTTAATGAATGTTTTATATGATCTGGGAGTTAATCAGTGTGTGAAAAACATCATCCACATGATAGCAAATAGTGGCTGGGTGATTCTTAAATAATGTTTTGATGATTTGAGATGAGGGCCATGTGAAGAAAGATAATTTACACAAAATTGTCATCTGTGAGTTCCTTGCAGTTAATTGCAGTGAGTAAATGCTGTTTGAGGATTTTGGAATAATGGGGAATGAAGTCTTATTTTGTCTAGAATGAATATTGGATATAACTTATTTCATTGCTATGTCCATTTCTGGGCACACTGATCCCTAAAGTGTGATAGGAATTATGGTTGATAGATGTCATCATATTTTATATATTTTTCATCTTTTAATGACAATATATTGTGGGATTTCCCATTGCTATTTATAGTGAAGACATGTTTGCCTAAGTTTCAATTTGAATTTATTATCCGACCTGTTATAAAAGAGCTTATCCCATCAAATCGTTTCATCATAGTGAACATCTCAACAAATAAAATACATTCATACAACTTTTCTGCTAAATCAATACTTTCCAATCTCAACATTTTTATTGTTTTACCTCATTTTCAATGTCTCTAGATCCTTTCCTTCATAGTATGGCGATTTTTCTTAGTTTTCCTCATCGTTGCTACTCATGTTTTGATTTCAAATTATTTGTTTAACTTATTTATGTTTAACATACATAACATGGGAAACATTTAATATAATTCAACTGTCATCTCCAAAATTGACATATATGCATGTTCCCTGGTTCAAACCCATGCAGGCTTAAATTTTAAATCCAAATTTTGGGTTTCCTTCTGCCCCCTATCCTTAAGTTGCTAGGATTAAGAGTGCCAAGTCCTATCGGAGACGAACTATAATAGCGGACACGTGGGACATGTGTATAATATAAGCATGTAAAAGAACCCTTGACAAGGCAGTGTAGGAAAACCCTGATATCATCAAAGTAGTGGACATAGGTAAATTCAATACAACAACGTATAAGTAAGTATTTTTCCAGTTTTGCATGAGAGCATTTGTATCTGAATGGTATTCAAACAATGAAATAATTAATTCATCTGCCTTTTTAGTTACACAAATGTATCTCAGTAAAATGTTGTGAGAATATAGATCTCTTTTTTTTCACCTTCAATAATAAATAATATTTAGTCACAGTCATTGAAATGGTTTTAATGGGCAATGAATCATTTATCTCCTTATCCTACCCATGTATTAATAATAATGGTAATAACATAAATATTGCATAAAGTAATAGCATTTCTTGAAGACTTGGGCTCAAAATGTTTGCATCTTGAAAGTTATCAATGGTTTACAGAATGTTACACAAATATGAAGTAAATGGTTATGTCATAGTTTAAAAAAATCAACATTAGTTTTGGAATAGAATAATGTGTAAATTAATAACACATACATAATTGAAAATGAAGTTTAAAGCATAAGAATTGAATATCATTAAATAAACATTTCGTCGCTGTCGCAAGTATTGCGCTTAAGTACAATTCTCAGATTATGGACTTGCGCATAATGCTTGCAACATCGATGATTTGCATTCAAATACATTCATACATGGCAGGGAAAAATTATGCTTCACAATTTGCTCTTTTCATATGAATTGAATATTATTTTTTTTATTTTTTGTTTCTTTGTTTTCTTCACCTCTCTTTGAATTCAAGTTATTATTTTGCAGCTATTGAAATGTAAGATTTTATTTTGTTATACTTGTGCTATTCATCTTTATCACTAGTAGAATCATGGTGCTAAGACTTCATCATCGTTTCATGCTCAACTCCTGATCAACTACCATTTTTCCAGCCATGGGATCCATTTCATAATACTGATCTTTCCCAGTCATGCCAAACCTCATTGGGAGAGACCTGTTTTCAAGGTCAGTCTTCTGATCTCCCAATATCTCTTTATTTCAGGCAGCTGAACATGTTTTAATATTAATAGTACTTGATTTAATCCTGTGGATCTGTTCGATGGTAACACTGCCCAAAAATAAACAGGCCATAAAAGAGCTAACACTTCTAATGATAATAGCCTACCATCTGCACTTGGTTTGTTTTTGTTGTTTTGTTTTTTTATTAAAGGTTGTATTGGGGTTTATGATGGCTTATATTTTGTGTTGCCCAATAATCCCCAAATCTCTTTAAAGATTATGTCATTTCCCAAAAAGTCCCAATTGAAGGTTGGCATGTCTTCTATCCTATCCTTACATGTAAGCCTGTTCCTTATAGTTACAATACATTTCTGAGGCAGCCAATTGGGTAAAGAAAAGAGAGAGATAAAATGAGGACAGGATACTAGTGAATGTTTCATGTTATCTATTTAAACTTTGGTTGAGGGGAATTATTGATGTCTGTGATATATTATTTCTTACTTTTTGGTTTATTTATGTTTTTTTAACAAATTATATGTTATACTGGCAATCCCCCTGTTCTGTTTTTATACTTTTTATATAAATTATTTTATCTTTTATACCTGTAACGAACGAGGCATTCTTTAATCTTGAGAAATAATTATCTTCATTTCTGTTTTTTGTTTTTTCAAAGATTCAGTGATTTTGTTATTTGTGTACATGTATGTTTTTCCAATTCATGAGGAATCATCCATAGGCCTCTAATTCATCAAGCATTTTGAATTGTCCAGGTCTAATCGTTTATAATTCTTTACCAGTATCTGTTACGTATGCTTTTTCTCTTTATTTGGTACTTTAATAGCAATGGTCAAATTATAATGTATTAGTTCTTTAAAGATTCTTCTGGCTGACACAATGCATTTGATCAGTTTATCAAATTCTCTTACTCTCAGGGATTCATAGTTGGCACTTGATCAATCAATTGACTGGATTCTCCTTACTCCTTGAGGCTCAAGAGGTATTTGATAATTTTGTGAATTGTTGCTGAAGAGGGCCTTTGTAGGTTACATTTGAGACCAAAGGAAAACAAATCCTATGTTTTGGATCTTTTGTAGACAAATTGAGTTTATGTATTAACATCATAGCTTTCAGCTATACAAGCTGGTTCTGTCATTTGCTTCTCCTTGTTTTTATTTTTGATATTTCTACAATTTTCTTTCTGTACTGTTGGATTTCGTCGCTGTTTTATACACTCTGTTTCATATCACTTACCTTATACCGGTAAAAGTTCCAACCCTCAATGCCCAGGAGGACTCCATTTCTCAATTGGCCTTCATGGGATTTAGGTAGGCTTGATTGGATCGGAGGACTCCATTTCTTAATTGACCTCCATGGGATTTAGGTAGGCTTGATTGGATTGGAGGACTTTGTTTCTCAATTGACCTCCATTGAATAACAATGGTATTTTTCTAAAGGTGCACTCACATACATAATCACACATATACATCTTTGAACGCTCATAAATACACTAATCAACGCCAACTGCTTTATTAGAACATGAATCAGTGTATGTCTGTAGTGGAATATTGAAATGCATGCTGGTCTATTTTAACTATTTGTCATTGAAATAATTCCTCATCATACTTGTCCATGTCAAACTGGTTTCATCTTAATGGTCACCCTACTTTGATGATAATAATTTTTCTTTATCAACATGCAAATTGATTTTAATACTTTGATTAAACTTTATATCAAACTACTGATTCGCAAAAGTGTTTTTATGTTTCACTGATGTTTGGTTTTGTTTATGCATAATAATGAAATAATCTTTGTTTTTTATGCTTCGTCTTTGGTTTTGTTTATGCTTCGTCGTTGGTTTTGTTTATGCTTCATCGTTCATTAGCTCAGTAGGTTGTGGCCTGGCCTACAAAGTCAAAATGGTCGTGAGTTCGAATCCCGATCGGTGCAGACTTTTAGTTGAAATCCGATTTTTCAGATTTCTTCTGTTTCTGTGGTAGACTCTATGCAGGATAAGTGCCCAGTCATATCGGAGATGGACGATGATAATTTCGGAGGTCCTATGTGCCTTTGTGCATGTAAAAGAACCCTCGGTGGTTGAAAATCGATAAGATCAGGCATTCCGCCTGCCACCCTGGCAAAATTTGAATTTCAATTCCTACCATGGCCTATTAGGAAAAATATGCCCCATTCCATCTCCCTGCCTCGTTGTTCTGACGAAAGGTAGAATGGAGCTAAGATCAGAGGGGGCAGATTGTGGTTTGTAAAAATATGGTAGCGCTTCACGGCCGCTCCCACAATTCGTATAGGTCATTGAGCGGACTCGTCCAGTGGGATAAGGCGCTATGTAAACAAAGAAATGTTCACTATATACTATAATATGGTGCTCAAGGGATTAAGCAGACCTACCTAGTATTACAGAAAATCTGTAATGATTACAGAAAACACATTCGGCCCACACCAAATTGCAGCATTTCAAAAATTGCTAGTAGAATACAGATTTTTCAGATAAATATTGACTGAGATCACATTGTATCTACTTAAGACTGGTCTTTTAGACTTGTTTCCATGGAGCCAATATTCAAGATCCCAATGTTAAGACATCCAGAGCTCAATGTAGATAAGGAATCTTTAAAATATAAGAAATGGAACCTTCTTTGAAGAAAAGGAAAGTTTTATATGCACTTAAAGACAACTTTCATAATAACAAAACCATCTATTATGTATTCAATTTTTTAAACTTTTGTGAAGTAGCTACCTCATTTCAGATATTTCTGCCAAAATGCTAAGAAATTATGGAGCCATTACAGAATTTAGAATTTCAAACTAGGGAAGTCTGATAAAGTGGTCAGCTTTCAAACGAAGGCCTGTGACTGAGTTTGAATCTCTTTGGCACTTGGTCCAGCGTTGAGTTCAATGAAAAGTCCCTTTACTCTTGTTACCTCACTCAGTATTCAGGTGTAAAATTATCAGAGGGCAGGGTAACAAAATTGAAGATCTTCTTGCTGCAGAACAAATGCCTTTGACATTAACAAGCTGAACTCCCGTTGCGTGATCGGATGTTCAATTAAATTTGATAATGCAGGTAAATGGGGAAGGGAGAAGAGAGCAGTATGATGAATAAGTGATAGAATGTTGGGAAATGCTTAATAATACTTTGAAATCTATATTGATACTGATAGATATAGAATATGTTTTCAGTTACGTACTTAGTATAGGAATGAACAATGATTAAAAATCTTCCGTACCCACAAAAATATTAGTATGACAACTGGTGAATCATTCAACCATTTTCATGATTAAATAAATATAAAAATTCCACTGATGCATCCCCGAAAGAAAATTTGTCATTCTATTTTAACTCCCTGAGAGGCGGCCGTGAGATCAGCGCCACCAACGTAGGTCATTCATTCATACCGTTCTTAAAAGTCCAGAAGGGCTTACCGGTAGTCCAATGATATTCGAATCCTCCACTTTTCTCTTACGAGTCCAATGGCTTATTCATTTGGCCACCGCGCCCCAGCCAAATCGGTGCGAACAATCAGTGGATGCTTTCTCGATACTTTCATTTTCAAAGCATGTCGAAAATATGATTGTGAACAAATACAATTGGTGTTGAAATAGATTCAAAATGCCTGCACAAAACCCGTTTTGCATTTCATAATAAATTATGGTACTGCACAATCTAGAGTCATATTTGAATGAACGTCATGGCAATTAATATCAGCTTGAAACATTAATTGGATCGGCCGTCTATTTTGACAAAGAAGCTGTAACGGCATTTCGACTTTAAGTATCTAGATATAGATCCAATGGTCTTTAAGACACCCACGGCATTTTATAACTTTACAAGCCTGATTGCCCGTTCGCTAAATTGCTCCTTCGGCGCATTTAACATGACTGAGCAATAAACTATGAACTGCCGTAATCGGATCATTTGACCTGTCGTAATGTGGCCAGAAGCAGTAAATATCTTTAAAAATATAACTTTTTACATAATATTTTTTATTAAGATTTTATCCGACCAGATTTTGGGAGATATAATGACGACAGTTCAATGATATGTGAAAATCTCAAAGTTGCCCATTCAGTTGTTTCGGAGGAGATCGATGGCATTTGTACCACTATGTCGCAACCATACTCTCTTATAAATATAGATTTCAACTTAAATGAACAGAAGAGAAGCCTTCATTCGCGAGAGGCGGTGTTGTCTGAAGATAAAAGGGGGTGCAAGAGTTAAGCATAATTTGAAACACCTTCATTGAAGATGTCGACAATCAACAATGGATCATCAGAGATAATTTATGCAAAAATTTGTTAAAACCATTACCGATAAAGTGTTGTTTTTTTCCGGCTGTTGAAAAGCAAGAAGTTTAATTTTATGACTTGAAATATCATTAATAATGAACATCAGTTTTTCTTTGTTATTTTGGCCTATATTCATAATCGTTAACGTCCTCTGAACCTGCACAATTTGTCAAAAGAATTTTATAACGCTTAACTGCCCACAGTATTTCATTTGAAAAGCTCTCAGTGGGATAGTACATAAACAGACAGAAAATGTATATGTCTTATGATCTTGAACACATAAATCATTGATTATCACAGTTGGAATTTACTCTTCCCTGCTGTTTTATTACGGTTGCTTCCATCCTTGAAAGATCGGACTTCTTATTAAAGTGTGCCAGTAGGGCATTCCCGTTTTGGGGACATCAAAAATTAGCTATTTTTGAAACAATAAATAGTACCAATCCTTTCGCCGCATGCGGTCTTACCGTTGAATTCACGAGACATCTTGATTTTCTCTACTTGAAAGCATTCCTCTTCTTTATGGCATGTTTTTCAAACTTTATGGTCGTTTAATGATCTAGCGCTTCAATTCTCTGATTCATTGCATTGCACAAACTATACAATTATAGCGTCTTTAGAGATGAAAGGGTAGGATTTATAATGTGGTGCATTTTTAATGATTATGCGCCAATTACGAAGAATTCGTTTTAAGTTAAGGTAGCCGGTTTAGCGGCAATTTATAAGGTTGCCACTGAGCCCTCTGTTGGCCCTCTTTTTCGATATATAGCCCTCGGTTTGCATTCGTTTGAGCTTCATAACCCTATGGTGGCCGATTTTGGGCTTCCTAGTCCTCATTTGACCCGCTATCATGTTTCATAGCCGCTAGGCCACAGTTAACCCTCTTTCAAACTTCATAACCCTCAGATTGTCCACTTTGAGAGTTCACAGTTGGCCCTCTTTCGAACTTCTAAACCCTCAGATGGTCCTCTTTGTGATTTCACAGTTGGCCCTCTTTCGAACTCCATAACCCTCAGATTGTCCACTTTGGGAGTTCACAGTTATCCCTCTTTCGAACTTCATAACCCTCGGATGGTCCTCTTTGTGATTTCACAGTTATTCCTCTTTCGAACTTCATAACCCTCGGATGGTCCTCTTTGTGATTTCACAGTTAAACTCAAGGATTTAGCTTCATTCAACTCAATGATTTAACTTCACTTAACTCAAGGAGTTAGCTTTATTTAACTCGAAGATTTAACTTTATCTAATTCAAGGATTTAGCTTTATTTAACTCAATGATTTAATTTCACTTAACTCAAGGATTTAGCTTCATTCAACTCGAAGATTCAACTTTATTTAACTCAAGGATTTAGCTTTATGTTACTCAAGGATTTAATTTTATTTAACTCAAGGATTTAGCTTCATTTAACTCAAGAACAGCTTTATTTAATTCAGGGGTTTAGCTTCATTAAACTCAAGGATTTAACTTTATTTATCTCAACGATTTCATTTCATTTAACTCATGATTTAACTTCATTTAACTCAAGGATTTATCTTCATTTAACTCAAGGACTTAACTTAATTTAGCTCAAGGATTTAACTTCATTTAACTGAAGGATTTAACTTAATTTAACTGAAGGATTTTACTTTAATTAACCCAAGGATTTAACTTTATTTAACGCAATGATTTAGCTTCATTCAATCAATTATTTAATTTCATTTGACTCACGGATTTAGCTTCATTTAACAAGAAAATAGCTTCATTAAACTCAAGGATATAGCTTCATCTAACAATGATTTAGCTTAACTTAACTCAAGGATTTAGCTTCATTTTACTTGAGAATTTAACTTTATTTAACTCAAGGATTTAACTTAATTTAACTCAAGGATTTAACGTAATTTAACTCAAGGATTTAATTTTATTTAACTCAAGGATTCAACTTTATTTAAATCAAGGATTTAACTTCATTTAGCTCAAGGATTTAACTTCATTTAATTCAAGGACCTAACTTAATTTAGCTCAAGGATTTAACTTCATTTAACTCAAAGTCAAGGATTTAACTGTAATTAACTCAAGGATTTAACTTTATGTGACGCAATGATTTAGCTTCATTCAATCAATTATCTAATTCAATTTAACTCACGGATTTAGTTTCATTTAACAAGGAATTAGCTTCATTAAACTCAAAGATTTAGCTTCATTTAACTCAATTATTTAACTTTACTTAAGGATTTAGCTTTATGTTACTCAAGGATTTTATTTTATTTAACTCAAGGATTGAGCTTCATTTAACTCAAGGATTTAGCTTCATTTAACTCAACCATTAACTTCATTTAACTCAAGGATTTAGCTTCATTTAACTCAAGGATTTAGCTTCATTAAACTCAAGGATTCAATTTCATTTAGGATTTAACTTTATTTAACTCAAGGATTTAACTTTATTTAATTTTATTTAAGCAAGGATTTAGCTTCATTTAACTCAATGATTTAATTTCACTTAACTCAAGGATTTAGCCTCATTTAACTCGAGGATTCCACTTTATTTAACTCGAGGATTTAGCTTTATTTAACTCAAGGATTTAGCTTCATTTAACTCATGAACAGCTGTATTTAATTCATGTATTTAGCTCCATTTAACTCAAGGATTTGCCTCCAAGATATGGACACCCGAAACAATAAAATTATAACTTAATTGAGAAAGGAGAGGGAAAGCGAAATTTAATTTATTGAGAAAGAATAAGAAAGGTTACAAAAGTTTTTTCCTTTGTTTACATTAGCCTATACGATGAAAATAATTCTTAATAATCCGAAAAGACATTATTAATTATGGCATTAGGTCAACATTGAAATGGAGTTTATAAATGGATTTAACAATGAAGATGGTCATTTGATGATTGACGCAAGACATGGTGGTATAATGTGAGAGAAGAAGAAAAAGGAAAAAAAGACTATTATGCCATCGCCACATCCTAAGAATATATTTTTTTTTAATGGAATATGAAGCGTTTTATATTCATTCCCAAGCATTGGAAATCGACGTATATTGAGTTGTCCTACCAATCTTTTGTGTGTAAAGAACTACGTCACAATGACATGGTAGTTTGGGATCACTTTAATCGCCGACTTTGTGGGGTGCGCATGCGTCAAATTATGTATGTACGTCATGTCAGTTAATCAAGATAATCTCGTGGAGTGCGTAGTTTTCATTGATTTGAAATCCTACATATGTAGATAATAATATGGACTGACTTAATAAATATTTCGTTGCTGAATTTCTTAGCTTTTCCGCTCATTAATTATTTTCTTTTAACGGTTCGCTCGTTCATTCATGCACGAGTTATGGAAAGCATTACGGCAATTGAAGGACAATAGACTAGAGGAGAAAGAATTCATGTTTCAACATTTATGACCTTGTAACTTTTAGACCCTTTGATCTCAAGTGCAATAACAAAATCTACACAAAGGTCTGATTATTATATAATACATGTATACAACACGTTTACTTTGTGGAGACACCCAAACGCCACGGGTCAAAAAGTTCAAAAATCAAACATTGAAAGCCGTATAGCACTTCAAACTACTCGTAGAATCAATGAGAGATTGATTGAATATTGATAGATTCTTCACTTGGGATTCATTTAGCGATCATGTACAAACATCGACAATAACAAATAACTTGTAATGAACGCACTTGCCTTTCTCTGGTCAAGCATAAAATCAAATTTCACGCGGTTCTGTGCGAGAGGACAAAGTAATCGATCCAATTGCTTTCAAGTTGTTGGTTGTTGGTGATCCCACAGAATGGAAGATTGTATGAATTCTGTTTATTGAAATACACTTCATTTAATTTCAATTCGAACATATCGTTACATAAACAGTCACTCCTTTTTTGTGGGTTTAAGTAGCCGGACTTGAAGGGGGTAAAAAATGGTTTATGGGTTGGTAAATGAAAACTGGATTACATTCTTGTGTCGTCCGTTAGCAGATCACGTGCTGTTTTTTTAAAATTTTTTTTTTTAGGGAAAACAAATTTAGAAGAATGCCTTCCTACAATGGTACATACTAGAACTAGTTGACCTTTTGGACAAAGGGCATAATACGTGGTGGTTTTCATTCCACTCATTCACTCAAATTTCTTTTAAATTCAATTAATGGTGTAGCCCTGATACCTAGTCCACCAAAG
>JASKDV010180654.1:0-12546 GCA_032466395.1 Aegires albopunctatus
GTCTGTCTGTCTGTCTCTCTCTCTCTCTCTCTCTCTCTCTCTCTCTCTCTCTCTCTCTCTCTCTCTCTCTCTCTCCCACCCCACACACACATCCTTATTAATAAGTTATAACTAATGGCCACTACACACTACGGCAGATAAATTTGCAGGTTTGGTCTGTCAAGCCATAAGGCCTCAATCATAGTGGCAAATTGAAGACATATTTTTCTGGAAAAAGAATAATTGTAATTTGCCTTGTTATGCATGAATGTCACTCACATCAGTTCGTGTTGCTGTTATCGGATCTGCTAAATGATGTCGTCAAGGAGCTAAGTTAAGCCATGATGGAATAACTGGTTGCATGTAGCAAGTATCACTTTTTACCTGAATTTACATGGATCAGTCTGCTATGTAATCGCGACCTTATTGAGATATCACATTTGGTCATTTTCATTTACGACTGCTTAAGGCGTTCAGTCAAAAATCAAAACAAAACCCTCCGTTTGTTGACGACCTCCTGAAATCATGCCAATGGTTTGTTTTGATTTTAAAATTTAATGCCGCAATTGAAAAACTTGGAGAACTAGTGGATCTTCCAAATAAATAGTCTCTCAGTAAGGTGGCGACCACCGTGACAGAATGATCCAGACTTTCCCTGGAAAGGATATTTTATGTTGTATAAATATGTACCCAATCCGTCGTGTTTTAACCTCTCTTGCTGACAGTATTTTTCCGCTATTCTCTTCCAAGTAAAGTCTTGATTACTCCACCACTACAATATGATCGTGGTCTTATAACTGAACAGATCAAATCTGTCATTTTATCTGCTAGTGTGTGGGGCCATAAGATAATAATAATATATTAATATTTAAGGAATCCTCAATTCTTTTACTATCGATATCCGGTTGTTTCCATATCAAAAACTGTTACGAAAAAGTTATTTGCGGATATAAGATGGCCGCGAAAATGCTATTGAAAAGACCCGTATACATTCGATTTTTAAATATTTATAGGCCTAATATTATTCAAACCATTGTTAATTGCATTGAAATTGTGGGTACTGATTTCTTCTTCTTGTAAAAAGAGGAATAATGCCTGTATTCATATCTTGGGTGGCATGTATGCGAGCTTTTATGCAATAAAATACGAGTTGCTTCCGTAACTCATGTCTGTCACCTGCGACGCTCGACCATTTTGTTTTCCCTATTATATAGACACGCTGACCAGTTAAGTGGTCATACTCGCAGCTATGAATAGAGTGTAAGATCAAGAGACCCAGCCCAAATATAGACTGCTAATCCAGGTGGTTTCAGATAGGATCTATATTCGGCAAAACTATAAAATATCGTGCCTGCTAATTTGATAGATCGCTCGCTCGAAGAAGAAATATAATCGTAACAGGAGATGACTAAGGGGTTTCCGGTGACATTGCCTTGACCAATCAGACACCGGAAGTCTTCTGTTCGATGATCTCGTCTTGTAGAGCACCTGTCGTAAACAGATTGAGGCTATCATGTGGTCAAGAGGCGTATGTCAAATGTGGAAGGGTAATCAAGGCCCAGATGTGAAACAAAACTCATCATGGAAATGAAAAAAACAAACCCATTTTAGATATAGATCTATTTTAGTTCTAGCATGAATCTTTATGAGAAAACAAAACTTGGACATGTCATGAAATGGTAAGTATAGACGGTTTATAAAGTGTATTCGCTGTATCCAAAGAAAACTTTCTGAGTCATAAATAAGTAACATATTCTAAGATTAGGTCCAGACGATAATAAATTTGATTTTCCATAATAGAGAGCGATGTTGTTGTTGTTTTTTGTGTGGCCATTGAAAAGAATAATGAATGTTGTTCATATTTTATTCTTATTAATTGACAAGAGACATTTATAAATTAACTATGTTATTCGCTAAGAAAGACGGTCTCAATAACAAGTCTTTGTTCTTATATGAAGACAATACGACAAAGGAAGACCTAATGGCCAACATGTAGTCATTCTGTTCTGTCCGACCCATTACTTTTTCAAGAGATAATCCGTTGTTGGATAATTAACACAGCAAAAATAGTAACTTGGCTATAATTTCGCGTTGAAAATCGTAGAACATTACTCATAATGACAAAGTTACCATGAAAATTGACCAATCATAATTCATCCTGGGGACATGTGACTTTTATGCTTTGTATAATTTCGGACTTTGATCATCGTGGGAGTGGCTTCCTAATGGATATTCATCCTAGCAGTACGTATTTTCATTTTTCGTTACTTCTTTGCAATTTTTTTTAAAGATTATCAATTCAAAAGTAGATCTAGAACATTAGATCTAGATCTATATCAAGTCACCTGGTATAATGCTTGTAATTCTGAAAAGAATCTTGATCTAGTCTTCCTCGCTTTTCGGAAAATTTTGTGAGATAGGCACACTTACTTGCTTTGCATGCTCTTTTTATAAATCTGCAATCCGATGAACTTAGACAAAGATAAAGTCATTGTGTTAATGTTACACGCGATCCTATTTATTGTGTTTGTCCAAGAAGGAACGATTGATATTACACGTTGAACGTACGAGTAACATTGGGCCAAAGACAGTACTTTGAATTTTATTAATGAATTTATAATGGAATCGACAGATGATAATAACAATATGTTTAATCGGCGAGTCGAATTTGGAGAGATCTAGGTCATAAATATGGGTGATCTACAGTCAATGTTCCACCAACGACACAGTACTTTCAGTGACACGACGCAGAGCCACAAAATCTAATGCAAAAATACCACTGCTAATTTGAAAAGTAACTGATTTCAGGAGCAAAAAAAAAAGTTTCCATATTCAACTAACTAAAACATTTGAATAAATTAAGCTCAATGATACGCAGTGAGTCAAAAATCAGGCTTTATTTTCTTTTTCTTGACAAAGGTTTTTCAACCCAAACGTCGAATTGTCCTGTATTGCGTTCTGGTTCAGACATTTCTACAAATTCCCTGTCCTTTTTCTTCCTTTTTCTTCTTTTCTAATTAAATTGTAGCTTCACTTTTATTTTCTTCGAACGGTCAACTTTCCTAGAGAAATCCCGCACTATTAGGTGAAAGTTTAACGGGAACAACGACGGTCCAATATTATTCATTGAGGCTTTCGGCATTATGCTGGACAGCTAGACCTACATCGCCAATGCATTTTACATTCGCCATTGTCTAGATTGTAGCTGATGATATAGAGAGATTATTGAACAAAAGTCTTCTTTCTTTCTGTACGTAAGGTGGCTGTACTGTAAGGTAGGCCAGGTAGCTCAGTCGGTAGAGCGTTGGGCTGCTGGGATGCGAGCCCCGGGTTCAAACCCCCATTCCCAGCAGATTTTTCTCGTGGCGTCCCTGTCGACCAAGCAGTAAATATGTAGCTAGAGCTATTGAGATCCGGTGAAAGTAAAATCAGCGTGGCAAGCAATGGTAAACTACCACACAAAGCCGTATGCCTTAAAAATTGAAAAAAAAAAACAAAAAACAAAAAACAAAAAAAAAACCCACAAAAAAACAAACAAAAACAAAATAAAACCCACCACCACCAACAACAACAAAGCTTTCTGTTCTGACTCATCTTTCTATTTATTCATAATATTGTTGTATTCCAGAATGGATCCAGTCGATTGTATTTCTGGCACTGTTCTATTGGCCATCGAAGGTCAAGGGCAATGTTTGGTGGCCTTGCAGAAGTGAGTGCGCCAGATGTCTGAGGGAAACCACCCCTTGGGAAGACCTTTTGATTCAATATTATCCTGGGCTCTTCAGTCCTACCCCTCCTGAAAATAACAGGAAATGGGCTTCAGGTATGTATCATTACGCGAATATATTTGTGACAGGTAATTTCTGAAACCAAGGCATCTAAACAATGAAAATATAGTTCACAAAAAATCAACATTATTCGAACACCGCGTGTTCAACCCTTTTTATGAATGAACCTCAATAATATTATAATGGTATAACTTCACATCTTTACCCATATGAAGGGGTTAGTTACAATATAATGGGATAAACGTCATTTTCAAAATTCCAAGCAAACCGCCATCATCGCACTTTCCTCCAAGCAAACCACCATCATCGCACTTCCCTCCAAGCAAACCACCACCATCGTACTTCTCTCCAAGCAAACCACCATCATTGCACTTCCCTCCAAGCAAACCGCCATCATTGCACTTCCCTCCAAGCAAATCACCATCATCGTACTTCCCTCCAAGCAAACCGCCATCATCGTACTTCCCTCCAAGCAAATCACCATCATTGCACTTCCCTCCAAGCAAATCACCATCATTGCACTTCCCTCCAAGCAAACCACCATCATTGCACTTCCCTCCAAGCAAATCACCATCATCGCAGTTCTCCCCAGAATAGTTTCAATAAATGAAATAGTTAATTTGGCATTTACGAAATGGCTGCTGAGGGTCTGACTGTAAAGTCTGTGAGTCTGCACTTGATGGGAAGATGCGGACTATAACATTACATCTGCATCATTTTTTAAATAATTTGTACTCATGTCCTCTGGTGTTGTGCTTCATACAGATGTATATGACTTTAAAATGATCACATCTCAGATAGCATACTATGTATGGGCCTCCAAACTAAGGGCTGAATTTCTATAATTTCTAGGACAAAGTCGATTTGGGGCTAACAACATTCTCTACAGTAAATCAGCCCAAGCAAGAGTTATACATCCAAACTGGGCTCCTCAACGTTCCAAGGGATATGGCTTAGACAACTCGACACTCTTTCCCGCCATGGGAAATAATTCCATTATTAATACTGACAATAAAGCGATAAGGAACAAAACGAAAGCGAGGACAATCCTTTTCCATGACAACATACGTCATCCTCCTCAAGTTGATTCACCAATGGTGTTGAGTAGTGCGGCTGGTAAACTGTATCCAAAGACTGCACCACAAGTCCAATGTTGTCAAACGTAAGTAAGCCTATCTTTAACCAGAATTTAACTAAATAATAAAATATATCAATAAATTAATAGGAGCTTTTTATATAGTGCATTTCCACTAAATTTAGTCAATACTCTTTACAGAGTTTCCCTGGAAGGTCAATGCAATCCAAAATTCTTCTCAACCCCTCGTGGGGCATACAGAGGTGCAGCCTGATGAAAGGCGCATCACTCTAGCATACTGACAAGATCTTCCTCTACCCCAAGAATAGAACGTCATACATTGCGCCGCTGAACTTCACCCGCGGCGCGGCCGTGGAGTTTTGAGTTTTTGCAGAATTTTGCAGCATTAATATTATGTTATGCTTTCAGACGTAGAATTGTGAAAAAAATTAAACTGAACCGAGCTGTCGACGTGAGAGTGATCTCCCTCTCACCGGAAGCCTAAAATTAGAGCGGTCTTTTTTGGTAAACAAACTTGATCTAGATCTAGATTCTAGATCCTATAGATATCTAGATGTGATTTCAAGATCACCTTTGTTTCTCAGCAAAAATGTATACATTTTTGAAAGGAAAGAATGCTTTGAAGACAAGTAAAGTAGGGAAAAAGAAGTCATGGTCGCAATCCTTGCAGAATTTTTGCAGAATTTGGCCATTTTGGGGGGTAAAATCCTATGCAGAATTTTGAAATTTTCCATGCAGAAACTACGATGACAGAATAATGTTCCAAAGACCACGTTGTATTCTGCATTCTTCTCCCCCCTCCCCACACACACCAGCATTAATGAAATTCATTGACATCGCTTTGTTTCTGATAGTAATATTTAAGTAATTAATGGTATGTTCTGGCTATTGAGAGTGATAATCTGACATTATTTCCCCAAAACAGAGTCCAGGAATATGTAACTCCCCCTAACGTTACAGTAGAGGGAAAAGTCTACCGGGTCGTCCATCTGCGTCAAGCCTTTCAGTTTATCCCAGTTGCCAAATGCAGGTATATAGACTACTTCTATTTTCTTCTCCTTCATTACTACTGTGAGAATCTAAGGATTTGGGGGACAAATACACCATTTACAATTGTATCTATCTATTGATGACTTAATATTTTCCTGTCAACTTTCAGCTTGCCCAGAATGGCAGGACAATATCGAATTACGTTTTTGTCAGATATGCAGATAGGAATTTTTAAAAAATTCACATTTACAGAGTGAGATTTACATTATCGCATTGTACTGTGTGTTTATTAGTTATTTAGTACCAGTGTAGATTGCCATTCCGTCATGATAATATTATACTTACCCCCCTAATTCCGTTTTCTGGTGATTCGCGGTACGAGAAGGTTTTTAGTATAAAAATCAGATTATTTATCAGTCCTTTTACAATCTATGGGCCTAAGAAAATAATTCAAAAAGTTATATTGAGAACATTGCTGTTTGTAATATGATTACAGTGCCTCCTTAACCCACCAGTTTAATCAGAGCTTCATCGAGAAGGTCACCAGCTTTGTGACTTCTGCCCAATTATGAAACCGATACATTTATATACCTGAATCGAGCGAAACGATCAGAGCTTCTTGCTGAAAGAAAGAAAACCAAACCAAATAAAACAAAGTAAAAACGGTGGGCTGAGGCAACCACCAGTGGCAGACTGACCCAGAAAATGTAGGGGAAAAAAAACATACCTCCATAAAGAATTAAGTCATGTGCATGGATTTACTAACGACAATTCGGTCTAATAAATGTCAGTGAACAAAGTTTACGTAACAACAGACCATGCAGGTAGACTTTTCTCCACGAGGTCTAGATCGGACTGCCACTGTCACCTTACCTCCCCTCACCTCACTCTTTAGACCTAGACTGTCGTTGAGGAGAGGGCCAAACTTGTGGCTATCCTGCGCCATCCATCTCTACCTGCTGCCTCTTGGATGAGAGCGGGGCTTTCCATCCTTGTCCATTCCTTGATGTTGTGAAGCCAGCTCTTATTTTGTCTACCTCTTTTCCTCCCTCCTTCCAGTGAGCCCTGTAGGATTGTCTTTCGCTTGGTATCATGGTAGCGGAAATACGGGTATTTTGACTGAAAAAGAAGTAAGATTCTCTGGATATCAGAAACACTGAAATTGAAATTTTATATTACCCTTGGTGCTTATTCTGATTGCCATTCACAAGGAACACCTTATAAGGCATACACTTACACAGTGTTTTTAATGAATATATTCTTACTAGCAATAATAACATTTTATATTGATCTTCCTTTCAGAGAAGACAGCACATGTGGTCATGGGGAATGCGTAGAAAGATACCGGGCCCATTGGGTGTTGGTCTATAACTCAACCAAGACACGTGGTGAACCTCCGGTCAGCTTTACACCAATAGAAGTTCCATCTTATTGCGAATGCCTCAACGTTGGAAAACCTTAATTAAGTAAACTGGAGACCAGTTCTTCCCCCCCCCACCCCTTTTTCACTCCATTCTAGAATTTCGCCACGTTCGCATACAGCAATGATAGGCATTGTCAAATAATGCGAAGAGAAATTTTCGCAAAACAAAGCGAATGTAATTTGTACCACTCGAGTGCTTATGATCATTAAAGAGTGCCTGCTCTCAAAGAGACACAATGCGAACTAGAAAACTGACGATAATTAAATGATATCGTATTCAATTCCGTTTAATACTGACTACGTCAAATTCGCGATTCCTGTTAGAATCTGATATTAGCGGAAAAGACTTGCGGACTTTGTCTACACCATCATCTAGATCTAGGTCAGGGGTGCTCAACCAATCGATCGCGATCTGCCGGCCCACCTTCAAGCGCTTGGCAGTGCATCGCGGAATGATTATAGGACACACCGGCGAGTTATTCTTCTTTCCCATTTGACTTTGCATTTTGGCGGGTCGTTTTTCTTAGATTTGGCTGGTTTGTGTTTGTCGATAAGCACACCAGCGTAGGTTCGGTTTCTTTTATCGCTTTGTTTCAGGGTTTCGCCAGACTGGTAGATTTCCAAAGGCTGGGAAATGTAAAAGTAGATCCCATGTCAATAAAGGTTGAGCTCCTCTGGTCTAGATCTTGTCGGTGGTGAATGCAGCAGCTGGTGGTATTTTTTCCTTATAAATTAGAAAAGTGGACATGAGGGAAAAGAAAGGCAATTTAGCAAAGTGGTAAGAAAACGGATTCAAGATATGTATTTACAGCAATGGGTGGCGCAAATAGAAGAGACATCGGAGAATAGGTTGTTCAAGCATATAAAAACAGACGTTGGATTCGAAAAGTATATGTTAATACATACTAGATCGTTAAGAGTGTCAATTTCTAGGGTAAGGTTTAGTTCACATTTGTTCATGATGGAAAGAGGAAGATGGGAAAAAGAGTAATGGATGTGTGCGATCGTAAATGTACAATTTGTAATGTTGTCGAAGATGAATTTCATTGTTTGTGTGTTTGTCCGAGATACAAAAATGAAAGAAAGGGGTTATTACCAGAGTGGGTAACAACAGCGAATAATAGTAGAACCCTTTTTTATAACTTTTTAAATACGCAGAATGAAAATGAGTTAATAGAATTAGGGAGGCTATGTCTTAGGGTACAAGTAGAACATAAGAACATGTTATGATAAAATAATGCTAATCTTTAGTACTAATAGTCATAGGTAGTGCCTAGAGGGTAGCACAATTATTTTGTAGACCTGCCTTTTCATATAGTGTACCCTCTCACAGATAGACATACTCTATAGTCATAAAGAGCATCATTGACATGAATGCCATGACATGATGTGTATGTTGTGTTATAGATAATATTTATGATGAATTGTAGAAGATATTATGTAAAATAGTATGATTTGTAAAAGAAAACAGTATACTGGTATTACGTGTAAGAATTGTTAAATCACAAGATATGACACGCGATTATGTGTACAAATTAAGAATGATTATAACGACGAGGAAATTTGTATACCATGTAAGCATTACTCAACGGTCCCTTTGACATATTACAATTACTTTTTCACTTCCCCTGGCCGACAACAACACATAGGACAAGACTGGCAGCCTCTTAGGCGCTTATACAATTTTCGGACACAGACAACGCTGTCTTAATGACCAGGTACTCATTTACACCTGAGTCGAGTGAGGTAGATGCGACTAAGTGTATTTTTTGGTGTCGACATTCGACATTCAATAAATGTACAAAATGAAATGAAATTCCACATATTGATCTCAGAAAGAAAATTCATCATTTGGTATTTACCGTCACCGAGCGTCAGCCGTAAGAACAGCACCACAAACGTAGGCAATTCGTGTTAATAACCTTGCCCAAGAGGTAAACACCGGGTCCCAAAAGAGATTCGAACCCGCAACATTTCGCATGCGAGTCCAAAGGCTTACTCGTTCTGCCACCGTACCACTATGCTTAAAATGGGAAAATTAAATGGAATGACAGCTTTCGTAGGTTATGTAAAAATTATTTATGGTATCTATTGATTGTTGATTCAAGAATTGTTGGAAGGAATATGCTCACAAATGCTCACAAAATCATTTATGGTAATAGGCTCTAAAATAGGCCTTGACACCATTCTTTGTTCTCAGAGACTCCTCCGCAGTGTCCTGTGGTGATTGCCTCACGGTAGTTGTACAATTTTATTGATTCTGGTTTTTCCAGTATTGGTGTAACCTATGCTCGAATGTTAATATGTTATTTGATAGTACTACGAAGTACTAGAATGGGGTTAAAAATTGCAGGCATATATGTATATGTTTATTAATCAATCAACATAATAAAAATTACATTAAAAATAGGCGTTTTGTTTACATTCATCCAAACATTCATAATAAATAAATTGGTTACACATTATGTCACTCTCATTCGTATCATGCAGAGCAGTAAAACATTACTAGATGTAATAAAAAATATTGTACAGTTCATGCATGTATAAAGTTAAATAACTAAACAAAATTATCACAGTTTTTATCATAGCAGTCTTTGAAATAAAATATTGCACGTACTGAAATGTGTTTGTAAATCCAGTGTGTCGATAATCACCATTTTCGCTTTTCCCTCGCAGTGCTAAGACATAAATGCGAGGATCTAGCCGGTTTGAGATAGTGCCAGGACCGGGGTTCTTGCAGTAACGCTAAACAAGTTTGATTTAAATTTGAGCGAATAATATGTCATTGACACATTGTGTCGGCTTCCCAAGGGGGGTAACCGAGATAAAAAGAAGCGAAGTCACAATACTTTACGGTTATTTCTCTTTGAACCATTTCCGACGAAATATCGTATGCAATAATATTATTATTATAGCAAGGTAAATTAAAGTACAGCATCGTGAAACAGAGATAATGATTCCCAACAATAATGGACAAGACAGTTGTAATGTTTCGGGTATAACCCTTCAGTAATTATTTTATATACGGTTTCATTTCTTTTTTCTCCTCATATTCACTAACTAAATTTATTTTGTAATTATTTTTTTTTTTCATCACTCCATTACCTTCCAGTCTCCATATCTAAATTTTCTGTCTCTCCCCCTTCCCTTTCACATTATGCAGATTTTGTAAACAAATATGTCTTGTGTTTCATTGTCCGACGAAGGGTTACACCCGAAACGTTACACTTATACTGTCTTGTCCATTATTGTTGGGAATCATTATCTTTGTTTCACGATACTGTACTTTACCTTGCTGTAATGGAATAAGAGATCTGCCCCAAGCCAGTCCTCCCTGACATAATAAGTATAATAGAAGAAAAAATATGCATAAGACTAAGACGCTCTTTTGTGGCGCCTTTAGCTATAGCGTAACCATGCTCATAGCACTGGATTATAGTCATTGGACTGAATCACAGAACACAAAGGACAATACTTGCAGCCAGTTGTTGTTGTTTTTTCCAGGCATGAACAACGCCGTATTGACCGATACCCATTCACACCCGAGTCGATTGACGTAAAAGGGACAACGTGTCTTACTCAGGGACGCATCGCCGTTGAATTGATCTGTCTGTGGTGATCAAGAAAATTAATTTGCTTCTAGCGGGATACAATACCACGATGTCACCTAGCAAATAACAGGTGTCAAGGTGTCAGTGAATTAATCCGTTGATGTTTCCGGGGTTTGAACCGTGTTGTTATTAACCACCAGGCCACTGACGTCCTCAGTTTGTAGCGGGTGACGTCACGAATGTTATATGTTGAGCGACTTGCGCCGACTAATTTACATATTTAATGCAGTTTCTTCAAAATGAAAACAAGTTTTGGGTTTTTAATTAAAAAGAAAGCTTACTTGAGTTCATTAAGCAGAACAACACCTTGATTTTACTAAAAGTTACCACCTTATCAATCCACCAAAATACAGTGGCATAATATTTAGATCTGCCAATCAATCTGAGTGACTGGGCAAACATTTAATTGAGCCAGAGAAGCACAATAATCTCTCTGCACAATAATCTCTCTTTCGCTATGTTTTTTTTTTTCTTTCTGAGAAAGTAGTAGGAATGCCGTGTGTTTTATTTCGTGTTATATGCTTTGGTGTTGGTGTTGGTGTTGATGTTCATTTTTTTATTTTTTTTTAAATTCTTTTGAGTACATACTTCTCTTTTTATGTCCAAACCTTTGTCAGAACCATTCACATATCATCAGAATCAATAACTTTTTTCTAGCTCTAAATTACATCATCTTCCCTCTCTGATAGCGAGTTCTTTTATCAATCTGGTATCCTTAAATACATTGACCTTTTCACTATCCTATAATGATATTATAATGTAAGAAGATGTGTGCGATGTGGGTATTACAAAGCATAAAAAAGTAAGTGAAAGCGCGAGTAACGAGTAAAGAAATAGATATCGAGTATTTTACTCGACTTTCGTAGAACAGGTTCGCCAACTTCTAATTACTAAGCTTATTTTTTTTAAAAAGGTTTCTTCTGCTGGTCACATGAAAATCACATTCACCAACATAGCCAAACATCGCAAGGAGATTTAGATATTATCTGATACAAAAATATATCATATCAAAAATAAAGCGAGACATGAAATAAAAAAAAAAAAATGGCTGATATGATCTGATAAAAATTGATGATAAACATTAACTAGATTTTAAGTTCATTTTACCATAGTGGAGGGCAATTGTCGAGAATGATCTCCATCCAATACGTGGGAAAGAATTAAAAAAAAAAAAACACCACCACATTTCGATTTAACGCTAAGCTCAACCGTAGGTTCTTTACATATTATCTTTATCATCAATACACACATGACCGCCAGGGAATCTATCATTAGGGTTTGTCATCAATGATTAATTCAGATTACAGTAATCACCTCCTAACTAAAATGTAACGCGAGACACCAGGCCATGTGTCATATTAATATCGTACGAATGCTCCTATTGTTAATACAGCTGACAGGTGCAATATTAATCATTAATTTTATTAACAAAATGTTGGATCCATTTCATTTAGTAGTTGTGTAAAGGACAGAGACATAATTTTTCTTTTAAATATATGTATAAAAGCGTATTAAGAATAATGTAACGAAAAACTCATTTCCATATGAAGGGTGCAAGGGGAAAACCTGTGATGTCAGTTTTTGTCAAATTTGGGTGACTTGCCATAAAATCCCTGCCACAAGATAATTAAGATCCATATTGACATGGGGCCAACGTAA
>JASKDV010180665.1:0-12546 GCA_032466395.1 Aegires albopunctatus
ATAATATATTTATTTTCATATGTTAATGTAACACGTCTGTAAAAAGAATTTCCCGAGAGGGATGAATAAAGTATTATATTATTATATTATTATTATTAACTTTTGTAAAGATTTACAATGTTTCAATTGTTATGATTCAGACTATAAGTGGAGGTTTGAATCAGATCTCAAAACCATAGATGAAACAAATATGGTGTAGGAAAAAGAGAAAATTGTAGATCAGCTGGTTCCTTCATTACTAGAAGCTGAACTTGCTGAGAAATTCTTTAACATAACTTGAGATGTATACAATATTTTGATTACTGGGAACAACACAAACAGAAATACACTGACAAGTAATAGATACATTTCAATATGAGGAATGATGAGGCAGCAGAGTATTGATGCAAGAGGAAATGCAATAATCCAGATATTTAATGCAGATTTTGAAGACCTAAGCCATAATAATGGCTGTTCCCATTGCTCTGTTTAGTGGTGAAAGGGATGGACTGAATTAACCAGGCCTTCTGGTAATCCATAAAAAATTCTTCATAGGATTTTCATAATTTCTTTTTATTTTGTATGAATGCCCTGCTGCCTGACATCTCATAAGCACTGTGGTAAATATGAAGAAAAAATATTGCAATTGGAAGGAACATTTCCAGTGAACTAGAATAAATGCAACTGAATTCATATAAGAGGCTTGGTGGTATGATTGTCATTCTTCAAAACATCCTTCATCTTAATAAGAAGTTTATATCACAGCTAAAATTAACTTCTGAAGAATGAAAAAAATGTTTTTCTCTTGACAATTAATAATTTCTTTCGAAATTAAAGAAAAAAATTGAAATGCTAAGATGGACTCAATGACTAAAGTGCACAAATTCATCTGACAAAAAAAATAGGAAGTGGAGGATTGAACTAAAAGGGAGTAGATGAAACAAACTAACACGTTCAGTAAAAAAAAAAATGTGCCTAAAATAACCGTTCATTTCTGCTATCATACATCACATAGACATCAGCCTCAACAGCTTGTACAAGAGGGTTGTTGCTTAGCATATATTCTGTACATAAATAAGTGTCTTTTGTTTAAGCATGACCTACCACATCATCAAGTAAAAGTAAAAACATATTGTTTTTCCTATTTACTTCATCGCACCCAAATATATCATTCTATGAGGAGTATGTCATTAAAAGCTGGTATACTGGTAGTGCAATTCTTAAAGCTAAATGAAGTAAAATATACATCTCATTTGAATTTTGCACATTTCTTCACTTCTTAAATAGTTTGAGAATAATACCATGCAAAAGACATGAAAAGTTTAATAAAATGTCAAAACTGATCTCTAACAGTAAGAATAATCAATTGAAGTGTACATCCATAATTTGTATGTTTACAAATTGAACTGATGTCAGTGGTATGGCATATGAAGACAAGAGATGAAAAATACACAAGGAAATCCTGAAGATATTGTGCATTCAAATTGTACAACTTTTGCTTAAGAAATACATTAACCAGCCATGTAAGGCGCCTTTAATAAATTATCTTAATATGGAAGTAAGGCATAATATAAGTAACCAAAATGTTCCTTTCCACTCACAAATGAGAAAGCACTAAGCAAACATTTCCATTGTTTAACAGTTTAGACATTAGGGCTCATACGGTGCCATGTGAAAGACTGGAGGCATCAAATCTCAAAAAACTTTTAAAAATTTATGGTAATTATAGTCTAGGTACTTTAAAAACTTAAATTTAATATTCAACTCCTAACTTTTGATATACACCAGATAATCACATTTGCATTACTTCCACAAGCTTACAAAACCAACTACTTGATCATCTCTAAGTTTCATCACCTTAATATGATGAAATGAATGTTATTATGTCAATATGAATACAATGTGACTGAAGTGAAAGGGTATTTATAAAAGGCACGGAAAATGAAAACTCTTTGCTCCAGATTACTCACCATATCATATGAATGAAACTATGGAAATGTCAATCATTGATGTAAAAAAGAGTTAAGAAAGATAACAGCATATTGAGACATTAACATTTCACTGAGAGTAAATTCAACCATTCACAATTCTGGATTTCTGAAAAGCATTTCCAAACTTTTTCATTCTTAGTAAAATCACAAAGTTTTCAGTTTTCCATCCCTACAGACAAAGGTTATTAGTAAACAAAAGATATCAACAACATGGTGAGTAGCTCTTAGGAAATTGTCCACATCTTGATTTTTGCATATTTGTTATTGATATTAACCCCATCTGCTATCACACTTATCTCGGAGCTGATAGTAAAAAATATTGAAAAAGAAAAAAAAAGAATCCTGACAATAGCCAAAGTAAAAAATATAATAAAATTTGTTTTAAAAATCACTTTTCGCGGCATGCTTTCTCTACACATTAAAATTTTTTGTTGCAACTATTTAAGTGTTTTAATAAATTAGGATTTTCCAAAATCATCTTAATTTTACTAGTAACCTATAATAACTCTTAGGACTCTTAATGACTAAAATTTATTTACCTTTTCAAAGAATTATAAAGTATAACAAAAAGCACTGCTCTCTGCTTTATTCTAAAATATCAAATTATTAGATTTAAAGAAGCAGACAACATAATTGCAAAAATAGGCCTTGTGTGGACAATTACTCTCAAGAGCTTCACGATTAATTGCTTTTTTTACCTTACACTCTTAAACTTTATGAGTAAGTACATCTTTCATAGATTAGCTTACAACATCTTCACAGTGGACACTGCCATTTTGTTCACCATTTACACTATTTCTATTATAGACATTAGGCCAACTGGAGTTTCCATTGTCAAACAAATCATTTTGATCTTTCCTACTCAGACTTTTGAAATAACCATTTGTATCTTTCTTCTTGTTCTCCTCTAAAAGTTTCAATCGAACAGATCTGTGAAATACCATTACAACTATTGTGTTGGCCACTATAACAAAGGCTAATGCTCCCCAAGTGCCTATGAAAGTTGGTGCCTCCATTCTCCTGACAATGTCTATTCCATCTGTGATCTCCATGTAGATGGCATTCATTTGTTCACTGGTTGTCAACAGAATGCACACATGAAACAGCTGATGACTGTGTCCAAAAATATCAAACCAGCCTGAAGAAATAAAGAAGATGAGGAAGTTCATGCTAAATATTAGCTGCTGTTATTTCCTTGTTTTTTTTAAAACAATTTCTTTAATCACTTCAAAAAATAAGAGTTTATCCCACTTAGGGGCATAAATGTAAAGTCACGCTATTATTCTGTATAAAGAGTTAGTTTTAAGATTTTAAAAAATTGCCCTCATTGTTGTCACAAAGAATGTTTGCTGATTTCATTACCCGTTCAGTTTATCAATGGAAATAGGAATAGATCTTTGAAGTGATATAGATGTCCACTTAGCCACCTAAAATAGCTATACAATGTCATAATCTCAACTTTTAATTTGAATCTGATCCTTCACTAATTCAATCAACATATCACTTGCACTGATTTACAAAATTTCTTGTATGCCAAGATTTAAATCATTGGCCCTTTAATTGTTTGACATAACCAAACCCTCCTCATCTTAACTTCTTTTCTTGAAATCTGAACTTCATCTTAAATATAAATGAATTGAATATCTCAGATTAATATCATGTAAGCTCCTTCATAGCTTTTCATTTTAAAAACCCCACTTAAAAATTTCATGATTCTCTCAAAACAGATTACTATGATGTACAAAGAAGACAATGAATGTTGCTAATGAAATGATAAAATAATCAATGAAGAAAGGAATGGATAAACAAAGGGAGATGACTGGGTTTATACGTTGTTCTTCACCATTATAAAGTTATTTCTTACCTGGAAAAAAACGCTGAGGAATGTCAGAGCCAAAGAAAAAGCCACCAAGGGTAAACCAAATCATTTGTTTGATGTGGTGACCAAAGCTTGATTCCCATACTCCATCATAAAGGTAAAGTCCCAATTTGTACCTGTCAAGTGAAGGCATTAACATGACAGTCATCAATGATTTTTTCACTGTCAAATGAAGGCATTGACATAGCAGTCAGCAATGGTTTTTTTCGTTGCAAACACATTCAAAAACACAATCATTGTTTATTGGATGTGGATGCAATGAAAAGATTGGGTGACAATAAGAATAATATAGACATAAGAAATTCAACACCAAAGAAACTCGAAATAACACAAAAGTTCCTTGAATAATGATTTATTACTATACCAACAAGATATCTCTTGAAGTATTGATATCTTTTTTCATAGGTTTTAATTATATATCATGAGAAAGCACAACTCTTAATTGTAAGACTACAACAAGTATTATACAGCACTTTATGGAAATTGTTGGAGGATTATTTTAATATTGTGAATGTGATCCATTCTTGCAAAGGTAAAATTGTGCCTTTTTTGAGGCCATACCTCACTCCTATTCGGAACAATGAAAAAAAAGCCAAACACATTTATTGCCACTATATACTGCAACATAAATTATGATCATCACAACCAGTGAAACAAAACCAATAACCATCCATCCATACATACACAATAAAAATACCAACCCCCCATACCTGCCTACTTGAAAATTCAATGCTAAATACACCCTTTTATACGTAAAATAAACTTATCACTTTCATCCGCTTCAGAAGAGTTCCACTATGAGCCTAAACCATGTACTAATGGAGGTCTATATTTAGCCTAAATTCCTACCCGACTAGCCTGCTAGTGACCCCACGATATCGATTGATGACCTACTTTCGACACTGCAGAGGGCAGAGTTTCCGTGTCGAGTAGGTGACATTACATCATCTGCCAACGATGTGGCTGTGCCAAAAGAGCATCGAGGTATTATTGTTAGATTTGGTAACTTATGAAAAAAAAAAAGTTTTATATAACACCACCAAATTGCTGTGAAATCAAAATCCGTAATACTTCTTCCATTTCCATAAGTCCATAATTGTTAACAAATTGCCATAAAAATTACGGACGATCTGTAAACGTAGGCAGGTATGAACCCCCCCTCCCAAAAAAAACAAAAACAAAAAAAAAACAAACAACAACACCAAAAGAGTATCTCGTGCCTCTCAGAAATATTAAAAAAACAACAACATAAAAACAAAACCCCAACAAAAAACTAAAAAACAAACAAAAAACACAACCACATACAAAAACAATCTAATTACCCTAAGATCTTGGTTTCAAAAGTATAATGTGATCTGAGTTAACCATGCAACAATATCCTATTGAGAATACAAAGTAACTGAAGCATAAAAGTAAAAGAGAACAGAATTACATTTACCATATGGGAAGAATCAACCAAATGTAGACTGAAAGGACAGATGACATTTGCCAGACTCTCCTTACAAAAGGATATGGGCGTTTATACCTTGTCTTGGAAATTGAACAACAAATACAGGTGACAACAGCAAGGATTGCTCCTACAGGAATGGCTAACTGTGAGTGAATTGTTGATAAAAAAAAAAAGAAGAGTATTTCATGAAAAGAATTAAACAGTCGAAGTTGCTAAAGTATGAGAAAATGTGAATTTGAACATTATAAAGGTAATCATGAAATTTAAGGCGAAATGTAACAGATATTTATCAAAAGACAAACAAACAAACAAAAAAACCTTCATCAAACTGAGATCTAATCATAGCTTTTCATTTTTAAAACCCCACTTAAAAATATGACACTGCAGTTTTTAAAAAATGAATTGTTTGTCCATTCATTGCTTTATAGCTCACCTAACAACAAGTTAAAGGTTAAAACCAAATTAAAAATTGCAGAGTCAATAAGGATGCACTTTGTGTTATTTGTCTAATCTCTTTAAGGGCGCGCTCTAGATATATGGTAAAAAGGAGTGGGCTTAGACTATCTCCTTATGGTTTTCTGATATTCGATTTGAATGTTTCTGATGCTGTTGAGTTCTATATTTTGATGCTAAGATTGGCGTTACTTAACAGGAATCTTATTATAAGATGTTTATCTTCTAGTACAATATCTCTCAAGATTTCCAGAAGCCGATGACTGCATATGGTGTCAAATGCACTTGACATGTCTATTCCTGTTATGTATATCTCAGTATTTTCTGAGCACATTTTGCCTATTAGCCATTTGCGAGTCCAAACTATATCTACAGTGCTTCTGCCTTGCCTGAATCCACTGTGGCTGAAGTCTATATATTTGTCGGCCTCGTGTCTTGTTCTGTTAAGCACAATCAGTGACAGCACTTTTCTGATGGTGTTAGGCAGTATTATTGATCTCAAGTTTATGACTGGACCCTTTGGTTTTCCTGGTTTCTGTAACGCTATTAATATCCCCCCGTTGATATTTATGTTGGTGTGTGTTTTGAACATGTCGTTTAGAATTGATGTTATCTCTTGCCCTAGTGTTTCTGCTCCATATTTTAACAGCTCTCCAGGTATTCTGTCCTCTCCTGCTCTGGTATTGTTCACTTGTTATTTCTTAACTATTGGCAAATTATTTTCTTTCCTTTATTCCACAAATGCAACAGTCAGTTTTAAGTACATTAGTGCCTAATCAGGAAGTCCCTTGAGGATCATAGCAAGCCATAAGATGTGAATTTTTATCTATTGTGAAGTAAATAAGTGATTTAGAGTGTGAAAATGGGTTCTCTTTGCAATAAGTATATTATTTTCTAAATCTTGATATAAAAATAAAAATAGCAAAGTACAGCTAGAAATAGATACATATATAAATCTAGATTTAGAAGAGAACTTAATTTGGGTATAGAAATAGATAAGAATAATTATCAAATAATAATTTTTTTTACTAAAACAGACCCATCCATCCCTTATGTTACCTCTAAATCAAAATCTAGATTTAGACTAGAACTATATTATTATATCTCTTTTGGCCGAGAGAATCAAACTTAAGTTATAAGCCTAAAAGTTTCATTAATTTCTTTGATTCTCAGGGGATGTTTGTCTTCATTAAGAAAGTCGCTAAAACTGCTTTTGTGTGTAAATGGTGATTGTATAAACTAGCAGATATTGTTTAAGGCTAGATTTGGCCTTAAGTTGTGAATTGTAAAGTAAATGAGTGATTTAGGAATGTGAAAATAAGTTCTCTATAAGATAAGTAGGTTATCTTCTAGATCTTGATTTAAATTCCAAATAGATCTAGCAAGATACAGAACTAGATCTAGATAAAGATTAATATAATAATTCTAAATCTAGACTAGAATTTTAAGTTGGTAGAGAAATAGATTAGAATATTTGTAAGTGACTGAAATAGGACCATGCCCTGATGTTATCTCTAAATCAATATTAACCTAGACTAGATCTCTTTTGGCTAAGAGAATCAAAATTTAATTTATAGGCCTAAATCTTTGGCTAAGTTTTTGGATTCTCTAAAGATGTTTGTTTTTATTAAGAGAGACACTAAACTGTCTTTGGTTGAAAATGTTGATTGTATAAATTGGATATTGCCTTTGGCTAGATTTGGCTTCCAGGCATTTCTTCTACTTTTTCTTCTTCAAATAAACTGACGCAACTCAACTGGGTTGAGTATTACTGTCAATACGCAAAAAAACAAAAAAACAAAACAAAAAAACAAACAAAAGCATAACAAAAAACAAACTAACTAATTAGGTGTTTGTTTAATTGTTGCAAGCTATGCTGTGACGGGTCAGCTTGTGTTAAATATTTGCAATTTTGCATTGGGCTTTGCTTGTTGAATTAAATGTGGGAAAATATTATTTACAATATACATATGAAATGGCAACACCCATGATTAACCCATTAAATCTCAGCACAGGAACACAATTTGATAATTAACTACTCCTCAAAATGAAATATTCATCATATCCTCAAGTCATTCAAATTGCATCTGATTCACTACTTAAAAAAGAACAAAAAAACATTCAAAGAGTTATGTTTATATGCAAATGATTAAATTGCAATGAATTGTAATATGGATTGTAAAAACTCCCTCTCTGAAAGGGTATAATTAAAGTATTGAATTTACTTGATGAGAAAGTGTTCCTAGAAAATCTTCATGCAGGCAGTACCAATAATGCAACATTGTGCTCCCAAAGCCATACAGACCTATACCAGCATAATCTGTCATGAAACAGGTATAGTGGACCAATTCTGATCTGGAAAAGACATTGAAAAGAAAGTAACCATATGATAAGCTTCCAACAATATTAGGCATTTTTCAATACCATTTTGGATGTTGCTGATTCTACAGAAACAAGTTGGTAAAAGAAAAAATGTCTAAGAATGTAGACCATCATTAAAAATCTTGATAAGGTTTCAACTATCAAGGGCTTTAACTTTCTGAGTAGAAATTGTAAAACAATGAGAAGAACCCAAAAACAATGAAAAAGATAATAAATCCAATGTACTCAGCTGCATCGGACATTTGCTAGCATTGACTATTTTAATTTAGCATTTTCCCAAAAATTAGTAACAAAATGTTATTCTTCTTTCAATTCCCTAAATATAATTTTGCCAAATTGATGACAGAATTATTTCACAAATATGAAATTATTGCACACATAGAGATGAAATGATATTATGAACAAATACAAAGTAACCTCCTTTCTTTGAATTCCATATAGGTAAGCAAAGACAACATTGCAAAATTCATCATACACTGAACATTATTTACCTCTTCAGTGATCATTATGAAACTATAGATATAAAACTGTATAACATGGCAAATTCCATGTAATATGAAAATGAAAATGAAAGGAAATGATTATGATTACGACTAACTATACTTAACAACAAATTGATCAATGGATGCTTACATAATTTAGATCTATATAATAAGAATTCAAATTTTCATATAAATGAAAAAAGGCATAAACAAAATTGAATTAATATTAAAAAGTGATATCAAAATATCCAAATATAAGTAATATGAAGCACAAAGCAGAGTATTTAAATTCAAAGTACAAGAAGTTCTGTTGTAATACTCATGTTTTTATGAAATATGCCAAAAATCTGAATGATTCCTATTGGGTAGAGTTAAAAAATATTCAAATTTTTTTTTATCGATTTGGAGACGGCTCACATATCCATTATATCATGGACCGCATGCCAAGATGCTGTCCCGCATACCGGATACGTTGAGAAACCAGGCTAGCAAAGATGGGCTTCGTCCTGATTCGAAAAATAGCTCCGTCAAAAAGGGTTAAAAGTCTAAATCTTCAGTTCTGTCACAGACTATAAAAACTTTTATCGATTAAATTCAATTTTATGCGTGGTCTCCACAAATTTTTCTAGCCAACTAAATATCCTTGGACGTGATGGTAAAGCAGGCTAGTGACTGACATAAGTTGATATGGGATCTTTGCTACTGTCCTTCACGACAACACAGGCATCACATGCAGTAGGCAAGTCAATATGTAATGATGGTAACCCTCTTGGTATAGATGGCACACAAGTAAGTATCCTTAAAAATACCAACCAGGTAGGCCTCGCTGACTTCATGTAAAGTGCCACTTGTGGTACTCGGACCTGCAAATGGCTCCTAATAACATTGTCTGAAAACTAAGAATGGGCCAACTGCTCCTTTATGAGTATTCGAGTATATCATTATCCGTCCTAAATCCCGTCGGGTGCTGGTCACGATACTAGTGACATCAAAGTAGGCATTTCTCATACCATTCATTCTGACTTATCACACTGTTCAGTGAATTCTGCTCTCTTGTGTCTGGGACACGACAACTTACTCGACACTCGAGCTAACTACTATCTCTTGGAACACAACATCACTCGAATTGTCGGGAGTAGTCGTGTTAATGTAAGAAATCGTGTACAGATACTTCTCACTCGAGGTCCACAAATTATCTCGTAGTCGTAGCCTGCACGCTCCTACTGAAAACCATCCGTCACTGGTCGCCCCATTGATTAACCCCTCATCCTCCAAACACACTCCATGACATTATCCTGATTTAACCATTTATTGATATTCTTCTGATCTTTTTCTAACCCTTCCTCAAAACAGATAAAATCAATGTTTTCTATATCTTTTAATTAACTTAAACATATGACCAAGGTTGGGAATAGGGATGAGCAGGGAACATAAAAGAATACCCAAGTACTCCGGAGCAATTTCCCTCTGCAATGGCAATTTTCTGATAATGCATTTCACCTGACTTCTGATAATGATAGATCTCACAAACAATAGTACCGGACCTGTTGTGATGGGGTTTCTTAGTGGCCAACTGTTTTCTTGATGCCTTACAACCAGAGGACCTTGTTGAAATCTGTTTAGTAATGAGCCATGGTTAATAATTTTCATATTCCAATTTCATGCTATTAGTGATGATTTTTCTTAAAAGAAGCATTCTTTCATACCTAACTTTCAATGGACCAATATCATTGAAAAAAAAGCATTATGTTAACATAAAACAACAACCAACCTGTTCTGAAAACAATGTGCTCCAGTGCTACAGGTATAAAGAATAAGCATTGTCACAATGCCTACAGCTAAAGGCCACATGTATGGATCTGTGATGAAAGAAAACTCTGTCCACCATATCAATGCTCTAAACAGAACCATGAAGAAAGCAATCAAGTGGGTCCAGGTGTTCAATAATTCATTGTGCCACTGAGGAGTTAAATTTTTTTTTTTTTTTAATTCAATGTTAATTGCAGTTTTTAACCAATGTATCTATAGTTATTCACTCACAAAGTTATCACTTCAATCTGAGGCCAACGTTCATTAAAAAATACCCCAAGAAAGTAGAACCAACGAAAGAATCTTCTTAATAATCAATAACTAAAAGCTGTATGTATATGAACAACTATGAACATTATATCATGTTATTCATGACATCAGTTAACTCCTAAACAGAGGTGAAGTATGTACCTGGAATAGACTAAGAAAATAATTCTTCCATGGCTGATTGACGGGACGGAATCCTTTTTCCACATAGGGCTCATGAAACAAGACAGGGATTTGTGATTTTACTGTGGTTGGCTCAGGTTTCATTTTGACTGCTGGATGGAATATAAAAAAATACTTCAAATTATACTTAATTTTTCAGTAGAGTGTGGATACTATCATTGTGATCTAAGAAAACCATAAACTATACTGTAAATTTCCCTCTTTTCGGGAAAAAGCAAGAACAGATGGCTCAGTCACAAATATGCCTCAATCCAGGCTTCTGACAATTATGACTTAGCAAGTTAACGTCTGATGCAATGCTCAGATAAAAAAAAGCATGTCTTAAATCATATGTATAATTATTATTAATTATTCTCAATTACTATCCTCTTATAGATAAATAAGTTTTAACTGATTTTGTCCATTTGACTGCTCACAGTGGCTCTGCGTAATACCAGATAGTCCATTCAATCGACCATTGTCAGAGGCCTTCCAAAAGACAAAAGTTATAACCAAATTTTACTCCAATTCAAGATATCAATCAACAACCAACATATATACCTCAAGATGTACAGATACACATTCCTGACTACTTCTGAGCAGTTTGATTGATATATATATATATATATATATATATATATAAAATATTTATAATTTATCATAGTAAGGGTGAAATATAGACCTGAATTTTAAAGAAAAAACTGCTGATACCCCTGATAAAGACATGTGAAAAGAGAGATAAAAATCTAACAGAGCCAGAAAAAATAATGAATATAAGTTAAAAAATAATTAAACAATATAAGCCTACATAATAGATAATCAGCATATTATGTGCACTTTACACATATTTTACACTAAGTAAAATGTGTTTGAGTGATGCTAGTGTGTCTAAAGAGAGTGTGTGTTTGTGTCAATGAGAGAGAGGAGAGGGAGAAAAAATTCAGAGAAAGTGATAGAGAGGAAGAAAGAGAGAGATAGAGAGAGAGAGAGAGAGAGAGAGAGAGAGAGAGTGAGAGAGAGAGAGAGAGAAAGCTAGCTTTAAAGTTTAGTGAAGGAGGAGGGTCGAAATACTAAATAAATCTACGATCACTCGCAGAGCTACCTTTCATATATTATAAAATTAGATTAGAGATGTTTATAATAATCTTGACAATGGCATGCATAATTCTGTTTGAAGTTTATATGTATAGTTTAAGATCTGCTTAACTACCGATTATAAAATCTTAACCGCAACTGCAAGTCATTCTTATTGTTTTTTATTTCGAAGCGGTCTGGTTACACTACGACATAGATATATCGAGATTCTATCTAGATCTAGATCTAGATTCGGCGCTTTTCGTTTGTTACCCCAAGATTGGTTCACCTTAATGGGCGACTATTGTTGGGCATAAAACAGGTTTCAAATTTGGATATAACTAGTAACAAGACAAGATTGATTTAAAAATTTTTTTGTTTGTTTCGTATGTTTGTTTTGGTTTGTTTCCTTAGGTTTTTTAATCGACATTACAAGAGAATACATTTCTAACCTTACATTATTGAACATTCTTTTATTAGCCAATTATAAAGTTACTGGTTATCCACATTTGAAACCCATTTTACGCCCAACACTATTCGCGGTATTATTATAGAAAAGGACCCGCTCACACTTTGCTTCGGGAGACATGTTTTCTTATAGATTTTGGGGTGCTGAGA
>JASKDV010180676.1:0-12544 GCA_032466395.1 Aegires albopunctatus
AAAAATACACCACCGGAGGAATAATATGATTCAAAACCCTACCGAGCCACAGCCATAAGAATAGCAATGCCAAAATAGGAAATGATTTTGCCAAAATTTATGAGGAAAGATAGATCTAATAATAATTTAAAAAATAACGACCCCACAACGTTCATTTGTAAGTCCATCGCATTATCCACTCGGCCACAATGTCATGATAGTGGAGGCGCAAAGAATAATTATACGTTCATACACAGCATGTCGTCAATAGAGTCGTAAAATGATGTAATGAGCGCACAAAATCCATATGATCTCTAATATTATCGTGATCCTAAACATGCTCGGGACATACACGATTGATCATGGAAAGTTTCAACTTAAAGCATCCAGTGGCTTGGACGCCTATTCTGACTGGAGGGCGCTGTGGTTTGCGACACTTCGCCAAATAATATATAGAGAAGAGATTCTAATTATTTTGGGGGAGCGGATAGATCTAGCTCAGTAGGCTCCGGCGCTGGCCTACGACGCTAAGAAAGTCACGGGTTTGAGCACTTTTGGGCTCATTTTCCAGGCGTAGCACACGGCATGCTATCAGATCGTCTGTCAAAACGAAAAGAGCCAACTAACTTATCATTCATATAGTTCAATCGCTGCTGAATGCATGATAAATATATGTTTGATTGTAGTAAGCAGTTCGGGTTTTACTTGTATTCAAATGTATTCTTCTTTTAATCAGTTTGTCGACTGGCTTTTGTTGCTACGGAAATAGTTGCCATATTGGACTAAGCTCAAAATATAAAGCTAACGGAGTTTTAAAGATTTTTGTTCTTCTATAAACTTTAATCCTTTTAGTTATTATTAATATCCGGCTCTGTTCAAACTAATATCGTTCGATCCAACATAATTTTATTTAGAAACATGATGACCCCCACATATTATACCGTCTATAGACATCCATGAGCAGACTTTGTAGATCACCTCTATCGGAATGATCCCCCCCCCCTTTTTTCCCCCGGAAAAAAAAAACAACAACACAAAAAACAACAAAAACAAAATACAAAACAAAATAATCATTACAATTCGGTTTTTAATAAAGATTCTATATTCAAAACATAAGTCCTCAACACGGCCTTGTTTGGTGAATTTGTTAAAAAGTAGAGAAAGGAAAATTCCAATCCCCAATTTCTGTGTCTAGAATCTACAGTCCGTTTCTTTTTCTTTTTTAGTTTTTCTTTCTTTTTTGTTTTTGTTTTTTTTGGCTCCCTTTAACTATCAGAACATCCTGGACAAAACATAAATCCAACCGGTCAATTAGATCAACACTTGAGTCTAGAAGAAAACTTGTTAGAAAACTTTCTTAAACACCAGAAACTAAAATGCTTTGGGTATATAAAAAAAGAAACCATGAAGGACTTGGAAGGACTATTCTAGAAGAAATGGTGGAGGGATGAAGAAGAGGTCGACTATCAAGACAACTAACGGGAGAACGACATTACAGAGAAACGTCAGAAGGAGTACCGATGACAGAAGCCGGAAAAACGGACGGAAACGGAAGGACGTCATCACGTTTTGTAGATTTGTTATGGATGCCAAATCCACACCATGATAGGCAGAAGAACAGAATCATGAGGCAGCCAGTGCCAGAACGATTTTGGGTGATTTCGTGATCCATAAAAATTCCCCAATCCCCACCCGGGATGAGGAGAAGAAACAGTGAGAAATAGCCTAGATTTTGTATGGTTGTTGAGAGCCTCGCTTCCGTTCATACCACGTTCGATCAATCCAGAAGTTGGTTATCTACAGTTTCAATAAATTCAAAAACAAAGCGAAGCATAAAAATAAAGCAGAAATGAAAATAGATCTAGATATTAATCAAAAGGCTTATCTTTGATGTAGATCCTATATCCAGCAATAAATCAGAATTAAAGGAAAAATAATAGAACTAGAACCAGGGTATGTTCAGCATGAGTGCATATTAGTTCATAAATTATAGGGTAACGGATCTTTCAAAGGAAATACTCAGAATAAAAGAATACAGTAATGAAAAGGAGAAAGAAAATGAAGACGTTAGCTGACTATGCTGATCGAAGTCAGAAATGTAATAATGTATCAGATGAATGTAAAGGACAGAAAATAATAATATTAAATTAAAAGAAAACAACACAGGAAAATATGACGTTTTGGTTAAAAACCTTTATCAAGAACAAACACAAAAACAAGAAAATGACAATGGACACAAGAAACATGGGATGACGTTGAAGCTAAATCGAGGTAAATGTAAACCTTACTAAAAATTAATAAATAAAAGCAAACAATATCAAAATCTAGATCTATGGAACTGAAAGGTCGGATAATCCCTATTGTCCTATTCTAGTTGAGTTATTTTAGCATATTTTCTGTCCCTCTATTTCTGTTGTCGCCCACGTCTCTTGATATAGCACCCTGATGATGATGATGATGATGATGATGATGATGATGATGATGATGATAATGATGATGATATTCTAATATTCTCTCTAAACTCAATTGCGGCATTTCTTTTACTGAGGCGTATATTAAATTTTGATGAACGTAACATATCAACAACAACAAAATTATCTTGATAATAAAATGACAGTGCATAAACACCTGGTATGTTAAAAAAAAAAAAACCCATTAAAAAACCAAAAGCCACCATAACTTAGATCAAGACTCTTGTTATAGCCCTACGGGACAATGAGATATACAATAATTCTTTAAACAGATAATTAAAGCCATCTTACCTGAACAGCTCTTGACAACTTACAGTATTGACCAAATGAGATGAAGAGGGCCAACTGGATATGATATGCATTTTAGCTTAATCATTATCTAGACCATAAAACTAGGAGTGGGAGGTGTTTTCTGCTACCCCCATTATCATTTCATAGTCCATCTCCGATACCACATGTTTATTCTTGTCACTCATGATAATCCAAGCAGCTTAAGAATAGGGTGCTGAAGGAAACCCGAAAAACCTCAGACCTCTGCACCAACCAACATCCTAATGAATTAATACACAACATACAAAATAAACATATTATTATATTCACAGAGATAATGCTTTTATTGAAAAACAAAATCAGTGATAGAAAACATCGATTAACTGTGGCAAGTCTCTCCTCCAGTAATTAGATTTTCCTCGACTCGGCACTTTTTTTTTTAACCCAGCGAGTTAAAAAATTAAAAAGATTTAAACTTTTTGCCTCTCTTATCTCTCTAGGCAGGTCATTCCACACCACAGTGCCAATATAAGACAAAGAACATTCACCATATCTTTTGTATGATGGGGAGTTGAAAGTTAATGAAAGTTACGGTTAATTCAGGGGTCGAAATTTCCGCGGATCAGAGGAAATCCGCGGTTTTGGAGCCTCCGAGAATATTACTGTTATTTTCTTTTAGATGACTGCATCTTTGGTGGGGGGAGGAAGGGGGTAAGGTCATTGATGGGGGAGGAGGGGGGTCAGGTCATTGATATGACAATTGATGACATGGGGGAGGGGTCGAAAAAAAACCCCCAGCAAATGATTGATGACGTATTATGTGAACGCTCCCCTGGTCTTTCCATTTCTACGGTGTAAGTGTTGAATTCCAATGCTTGAATTTAGGCACTTGCGTTAGTTAGTAATAATTTAATTTAGACAAGCTGAACTCCCGTTGCACGAACGGATTTTCATTTGATTTTGATAATATTCAATAATTTGAAGGGAGAAGACAGTAGTATGGTGAAAAGGTGGGGAAAATGTTAAAAAGATTTTTCCAACTCAGCTACTTCGATCTGATAGAGAAAGATGATTATTCAAACCTAGAAATAATAAACGAACTATTTTAAAAATGTTAAAAAATACACCACCGGAGGAATAATATGATTCAAAACGCTACCAAGCCACAGCCATAAGAATAGCAATGCCAAAATAAGAAGTGATTATGCCAAAATAAAAAAATAAAGATAATAATTTCAAACAATAAAAATCTACCAAAATGGGAGACGAACCCACAACGTTCATTTACAAGTCCATTGCCTTATCCACTCAGCCACAATGTCATGATAATATAGGCGCAAACAAATATACTTTCATACACAGCATATTGTCAATAGAGTAGTAAACAAAAATGCTGTAATGGGTGCACAAATCCATTTGATCTCTAATAATAAATTGTGGTCCTAAATATGCTCGAGACATACACAAATGATCATGGAAAGTTTCAACTTAAAGCATTCAGTGGTTTTGACGTCTATTTTGACTGGAGGAGGCTGCTTTTTACGACATTTCTCGTAATGTATAATAAGACAACAAGGAATATTTTAGATGAATAATTAAAAATGTAAAACTTACATAGGTTTAGAAACTTGAAGAACTACAAAAACAACTCAACAAAAAATCCAATCCTCCATTAAAAGATGTCTTAGAAAAATTGTTGAAGTATGTTGGGCAGAAATTATCTCAAATGCAAATCTATCACAAAGAACTGAACAAATATCAGGTGAAAACATTTTAAAACAAAAGAAATGGAGATGGATCAGACACAAGCTCAGAAAGGACCACAACAAGAAAACAAGACAGAGCTTTCCATAAACTATCCCCAGATATGAACCTCAATTGATATCTAAAGTACAAGTGTCACCCGAGGCCAGAATGTGTATCTTTCTTATCTTGAAGTTATGTCAAAAATATCTACAAAATAAGTTAAGATACTTAAAAATGAGTGTCTTCCCTTTTGTTTCAATCTTCTAAATTGATTACATAACTGAGAAACATCCTTTGTAATTTTCAGAGCTCGTAGATTTCAAATATATATAGAAGTGGTCATGGGTCAAATCTATCATTAAAATTGCATGCAACATTGCCATTTACAATTCAACCTAAAAGATTGGTTAATTTCATCTAGATTTTTCCAGTCTAGACCTCTAAGAGAAAAGTTATAATATCTATAAAATGCAACAAGACAACAATGACTTGATCAAAGCAAATTTAATGTAGATCTATCAACTAAATGGCCCCAGTTGCAAATATAAAGGCTGAGGTAAGAAGCCAAGGCCCTTGCCAACATGCAATTTTCAAGATACAATAATTACTTTAAGTAAAGGGAAATGAATAATTATTGCTGTGATATCTTGCACACGTTGACTATGACTGAATACACCTTGTTCATTCAGAGCCATTATAAGGATGAATTCAACCAATCTATGGGCATTTTTTTCTGTAAGTGGCCACGCTTAGTGTAATTACTCTATTAGAATTTGGGGGATATGAACCATTATCAAAATACTGCATTTGTATGATGAGATACTGACTTAGTGGGACTGAAGTGAAATTTCAGGATTATGGGTTCAAAGGCTTAGGGCTAGATTACTGTTATTACATCTTATCAAATAACGTGCAAGACTGGATGACTCACGTAACATAAACTAAGGGTGAATTTTCCTCTGGTGTCCATTGATGATTCCTTGCGTCCAGAATCAACTCCAAATAAATTTATTTTCCCTGTATGACTGCCAGATGCCAGAAAACGAGAATCGGGGGAAAACGCAATTGTCCATGCATCAACTGGTGAGTAAAAATCATATTGAATGACAATTGAAATGTTATCTTAATGTAATTACTTCCAAGTATTGTCATTAAGTGTCCTAGTATTGTCATTAAGTCATTAGTATAAATAGCAAAAGAACCAAAAATAGAAGAAAACAAAAGCAATTGAGAGAATTGCTTGGATTGGAAAATTCAATGACAAAATTAGGTAAATTTGATGTCATGGGTTTCAAATAATCTTTATGCTTTATACCTGGTCCTGCATCAATGCTCTTGGCCATTTTCCCACTTTCTAAGTCCCAGATCCTGACATGACTGTCTAAGCTACTGGAAGCTGCCACTGAGAGGTGAATGAGAATAATAATTAAAATATGGTAGAAAGCAAAGGGAAAGTCATCAGTGAACATTGGTGCATATAGAAATAAAGACACAAAAAATACAGATTGAAAATTCAAGACATAATACTGTAAAACGATTAACAGGATTCTCATACATGATTTAACTATGACTGATCAAATGTCATTTTGGTGCAATATATCATAAAACAGTAATGTCAATTTTTCAGACATTACAAGATCATATGTTAATGAGCATCATATTTTATTTCATATTTTACAGAAATTGTTTGCCTTACCTGACAATCTACAATATTCATAAATTTGAATTCACTAAAAAGTATTGCATTAGATTTTTAGATGAAAAATGAAGTTACGATTTCACACATATCTGATTAATCTTAACAAAATCCATTTCTGGGAAATCATTTAATTTTCAATCAAAGATAAAAACCAAACATTTTTAACAATGGCTTAGATTTATTGCCTACAAATCATATCTTGTCAATTGAGGAGTTTTTAAAGAAAAAATACTGAAAGGATGGAATTTTATGATTGCTAGAACGGACATCAAAATGGATAAATAATCTGTATAACTAGTTGCAAATGAAGTTATTATATATATAGCCTATCTGTTCATATTTCATGGTGAGACTGAAATGCTGTTTTGTTTTATTAAGTAATAATAAATGAGCAAGATGGGTTATTCAAAACATCGGAAATGACACTAAAGTGCTGATAGGATAAAAATAACACATTAAATTATAAATACCATATTCGCCCTATTAGAAGCCCCCCCCTCCCCCAACCACTATGATTTCCTAGGCTTTACACTTTGTTTAGAGTATAGTCAAAAAATGTGTAAATCAAGACAAAACAAGTCACACCTTCCTTACAATAATAAATGTAATGACAACATGACCAGTATTCACTGATTGAAACCCGATACTATACCAATAGGCCTTCTCTACGCACCATGCACTCACTCCTACCTTGCAATAACAAAATGGCACTGACAGGATGTCAGTGTTTGCTGATTGAAATCTGATACCTCTAGGTCTAAATATCCGCACCATGCTTTCATTAAATTCAACACAGAGCTGCCAACCCGTATCGAGGCTCACAGGGGTCTGAGGCTTAGCTCATCAGATTTATGGCAACACCAAGAGGAATATTATGTGAAAAACAATCCCGCCCCCACACAATTATCTCTCTCTCTCACACACACACACCAGCACTATAATATTAGGCCTAATATTGTCTACAGGACAGCGGCTTGGCAGAAAATTAATAAATATTTAAAGCTTCTCCTCTTATACATTTGTCAACCGTCGGCCTAGTCCACTACTATTGTATCAAACTGTGTGTAGTCGTGCGCTGTAGACCTAGCACCATGTGTAAGTCTGTGTATGTATGTGTGTGTGTATTTATTGTATGTACTGGAACAGGGTTGAATGGAGAGCAGCTGTGAGGAGGCGCGGTGGGTAATCACGTCGCTCAGGGTAAAATACGGACACGCACATCGTAAAGCGTGTATTTTTCTCTCTATTTAAACGTGATCAAAATTAAAATTTATTAGAGACAAACATGATCAAGCAGTTCACAAGCGATCGGAAGTCTCTCGCAGACTTGACCTCGCCGGGTTTATGGTCTGGCTGCCTAGGGACCAGGGTTTTTTTAAACCTCGTCAGAGTTTTTTTCCTACGAGACCAGAAAGTTGGCAGCTGTGATAGGGTGACTGAACACACTGTTTGTAAAACAAGTGATTGAAGGGCCTACCAGCTCAAAGGCAAATAAAGAACGCACTGAGTTCCCCTCTCTCCCATACGTTAAAAATAATCTCCCTTGTCTAATAGAGCGATTACGGTAATAAAAGCTCTTTGTAAATCAGTTATAATGAAATTTAGTGAGAAAAGGAAAGTACATACATGAACCATCAGAATTAATGTCAACAGAGACAACACCCAGTTGGTGTCCTTCCAGTGTATGACGAAGCTCTAATTTATCATCTTGCCTGAAGGAGAAGCAAATTGATTTGAATACAAGTATAATGCATCATAAAAATCCTAATACAATCTTATATGGACCATAAGGCTTAAATCTTTACATTTCAAGATAGTTTTCAATTTGCGAAAAGAAATTTGTATTGAGTCTAGAGCATTCTAAAGGAGCATCAGGGATCAATACTTGTTAATAATAGCATAGCAACTGGTTTTAGTTGAACATTTTCGAAAACACTTAATTGTCAACACACAAATCATAAAATAAGACAATGTACATATATATATTAAGTCTAACCTAGAACTTTAACCACCCTACCCTTCCTCCTTTAACCCTTTCAGTGGCAACTGTTCCATTCTATCAAATTTGTATACTTGAATGTTTCACAGATAAACCATGTACACCGTGTTTCTTTGATGTTCTTTTGATCTCTAACTTATACTGAATAGCCGACTTCAGCCATTACCTATCCACGCCCTTATCATTGGCTTAAAATCAAGTCTTCTTCAATTTTGATTCTCTTGCTTCCACTAAATAGTGTGCTTATCGCTGATTGGACAAAGAAAAAAAATCAACTAATCGGAGTAATAGGCCTTTCCCTTGCCCTGTTGAATGGTCAGTCTCTGACCTCCTTAAAAGTTACATAACATGCCTGTCAAGCACCATAGGTAGCTGAATAAATTAGCAATCTGAGAGAGTCATGCAGGAAAACCAAAAACTGCAAAATTGTATTTCAAAAGTGAAAATGTGTTCATTAGTTTCAGCTTAAGACAAGTAAAATGATACCAAAATCTATAAAATTGGTGAATAAATAACGGAAATATTTAAATTTCATGAAATCCGAGCCACTACACATAAGAAATCCTATAGACATATGTGTAAAATTCAACGCAACAAGTGTGACTAATTTTACATATTTGTAAGTTTCACAATCCTTGAAGATGTGAAATGAAATCATTCTCAAGTTGGTTCCTGTGACCCCGGCAAATCCTGTGCCTCTCGTTGATTGGATATTAGAAGATAGACCTTTACCTTGCCTTGCTGTTGGCCAGCGTTTGCATACTCAGAATTGACGTAACGTGCCACATGGTGGTTGAATAAATTATGATGAAAGATCACAAAAATTTACAACTAAATTTAAGAAGGTTTGCCTACAAATCACTCTATTTATATGAAATAAACAAAAAAGCATACCACTTCCAGACTTTTACATAATCATCTATCGACCCTGACACAACAGTCTCAGAATTTGATGGATCCCTCTCATTCCGTCCAAATGCACAGCTCCATATACTATCGTCATGAGCTAGACAGATGGAATATAAATAAGAAAAAATATATTTGAGCAAAAGATTTGATCATTCTGACTTCCAAAAAAAGTAGTTGGCTCATTTCAACATCCTGGAAAGTCCACCATGCTATCTTTTTACCTCTATAATAATAAAAAAGAAAAAGAAGAAAAAGCATCATCTTTTTACAGTCAGACCTCTGTAATCCAAACACCTCTGTTCCCCGCAATTTGTTTGGATTTACAGAATTTTCTGGATTAGGAAATTGCCAACCAAATGTCAATGTGCACTTGTACATTGCATAATCATTCGAAGGGGGGCCTAAGAACATATTCGCTATTTAAATTGGATGCATTTGAAGAGGCACCAACTACAACATACATTTTGTACACGTACGTACATCATCACTGGCCAAAACAATGAAAAGACTTGATTGAGAGTATTTTACACATGCCATCGCCTCGAACAAAAAGGGGTGGAGTTATATCGAGTGGTGACCATACAAGTGATTGAGACGACACGTGCACCTGCATCCTAGACAAAGGACAGACTAGGGCTGGTCTAGTTCTTTGTCTCGTTATCGCATATACAGTATATGAGAAAAGTTCGACTGGTACTCCCTCTTGATTATTGATAGTCTTGGTGCATGACATAAAAATTCTTGAATAAAAGCAATTTGAATGTCAATAATAACAAAACTTCTTGTGTTCATTGAATTAAACTTGTGGAAGCTTGGATAGCTAGGCAAGACGAGGCCCAAAAATCAATTTGAAGGTAAGAAAAGTACTTTAGGAATTAAAAAATAATTGATTTTTCACAATGAAAATCTTACATCTAACTAGTGGTAAAGATGTAAACAAAAATACTCCCCACTATTCAATAATTACAGTTAATCTGACTCATATAAGGTTCAATTTAAAGTTAATCTATCTTGTAAAAGTCAAATTAATTGTCAAGGTTTAATAATACTTTCATTATATAACCCTCAAAAATCGGTCTTTAACGTTACTCGTTTTGTCCGTTTTCTTCATAAAATTGTACCATGATTGCTATCAAACGAAAGAGAGAAAATCATGGGTTTTGTGTTGTGATTATATCATTAACATTAATTCTGTCGACTATGGCGTGAAACGCAGTTTTATTGAACGACGAGGAAATTGTTGCATTTATAGCAACGATGGCTTTACTTTTGTCCGTTTGTAACGATTAAGATCTGACCGAGTAGTTTCGGTCTCTGTGCAATGGCGGAATTGAGCCTCGTTCTCGCAAGCCACCGTTGTACACGAGAGTTACGACAACAAGCGTTTTCATTCAAGATGGCGGCCTCCACAGAGCTTGAGAGTCTTTTTGTTTTTGTCCGCAGGAAATCTAATTGTTACGATTAAGACTTGTCCAAATTTTGTATAACACTTAAGACACAATTTGTTCTTTTTTCTTGATTAATTGCAATTTATTATTGATAACTTGGGTGGTTATGAATTTTTTACAAAGAAATGAAATAAAAAATGCGATAGTCTATGCACTGGACATTCACTACTTAGATTTATAATGCTAGAAAGAAACGGACGTAGATGCATCATGTCCTGGTTATGATTTAGACATTAGATCTACTTCTACTCCACCCTAGCAAATTAACAGTATGTAATTATGAAGAGTCAAATAAGTTTGATGCAATCTCAATTGAGTCAATGTGTCATTGCTTAAAAGCTCAGAGGCTAGCATTCTTGCCGCACCTTCAGAAAAGACTTTTAAGTCTAGTTCTACGACAGGAGGGTGTTCTCCTTTTTCACAATTTCATTTCTGGGTTAAAGACACAGACTTATGTTAAAGAAAACTTACCCTGCTCCTGCTTGTAACTGACAGTTAACTGTGAAAAGACAAGAAAAATTCATTAATATGCCAACAGCTATTTAAGGCAAATCATATTGGCAATTTGAACCCACTATTATAACAATGATAGGACTTGATATAAAATGTTAGTTATTTGCCTTTTCTTCATTTAGGCTTCCTTTCCTCTAGGACAAGAAGGGCAGAGGGCCTTGCAGCTCCAAGGATGTGATTGATATTGATATAGAGGCATTTATATTTAGAGAGGAAGCATGACTGTGACTGAATGACTTAGAGTGAAAATGATCATTGTATCTATTGCAACACTGTGACGATGTCAGGATCACAATTTACACAAAAGATAAAGGATTCCCAATAATAAAACTATGTGATGAGCGCTCAATGAGACCCATAACTGCACAAGAACAAGAAGAGGAATAAATAAGAGAAAAGGAGGAGGAAAATGATATGGGAAGAGGTATGATTTTGTATGTTCATAAATCATTAAAGGCTACAGAAATTAAAATGAACTCAAATTTCGAGGAATACATATTTGTTAGGATTATCACAGAAAACCATGAATCATTACTCGTGGGGCTAATCTATAGATCAGGCAGTGGCACAGACATCAACAATGCTAATCTTTTAAGTCTTATGAATGAAGCTGGAAATATGAATTGTGCACATTACATTATTATGGGGGACTTCAACTATCCTAATATTGACTGGAACACAGTGAGTGCACGAGAAAATTCAGATGAATATAGGTTTATAAATTGCTTACGGGACAACTATTTTTTTCAAATCATCAACGAGCAGACACGCTGGAGAGGAACAAATAGACCAAACATACTGGACCTTGTATTGACTCGAGATCAGGACCGTATAAACGAGTGTGACATTGACTATCAAAGCCCCATGGGAAAAAGTGACCACTGTGTGCTGATATTCAAATACGTGATATATTCAATTCAAAATGGTAAATCCAAAGAAAGACTATGTTACAACAAAGCTAATTATGATGCAATAAAGAAAGAATTGAGTACTTTTGACTGGGAAACATACCTAGGCCCAGATGAAGCAGATATTGATGACACTTGGAGAAAGTTTTGCGAAAAAATTTATAGCATCGAACATAGACATGTACCTACGGCAAAACAAAGGAAAGGGGCCAGCAAATCACAAATACCTTTGAGTGAGGATATAATCAAGAAAATTAAAGAGAAAAACTCCTTGTCTCGAAAAATAGTGAGGAATAAAAGTGAAAATATAAGAGACCAGTACAAGAAAGTACGAAATCAAGTGACAAAACTCACCCGAAGAGCAAGAAAAGAGTATGAAAAGAACATATCCAAGGAGGCAAAATCCAACCCCAAACGAATATGGCAGTATATTAACTCAAAAAGTAAAACACGGCAAGGAATAGGAGAATTGTGTGTAAATTCAAATGATCCAAAGTCTGAAAGGACAAACTCAGATGTAGAAAAGTCAAACATTTTAGCAGAATATTTCAGTAGTGTTTTCACTATGGAGCCTGAAGGGGATGTTCCAACCTTACCGAATA